>DWPT01002086.1:0-16943 GCA_018251895.1 Agathymus mariae mariae | reverse complement strand
CTATCCGAAATTATCCGAAACTTTTTTATCGGTTTCGGTTACGGTTTCGGATATATTTTTATTTCGGATATCCGATATTTCGGTTACGGTTACGGAGCTCCATAACATCCCTGGTGTACATTGTTAGATAAATCGCTACTCCTGCCAACACTTTCCGAGAAGCATTGAACTGGGACTGTACTAGGGGTGTCATAAATAATAGAAAACATCGAACAAGAAGACGCGTGAACCCGGATTTTAGGACATTACCCTCAGACGTTACAATGAGAGTACGGGGACGACGCTGAGATATGAGAATAGCGGTCATAAATGCTATTTAATTTATTATTAAAAATAGCACTCAAAATAATCTTTGTATCCACTATTAAAATGGCTGGATTTTTTTTATAGTTAATATTAAAAGGTTGGCAATGACAAATATCTTGTCTGATCTGATCATTCAAATTTCCCGACAACCTGTTATGCACTTAAGCAGATTTGATAAACGTTGTAATTGTACTCATTTATTGAAATAAATAATAACACAAGCACAGAAACATCTGGATGTACGACAGCCCTACTTTAAAAGCCCCGAGCGATCATGCTAAAACCGGCCTATATCTAGTGCCAAGGAACAGCTGACTATGCGATATCTCGTTATTTATTTTACAAAGCTTTATTTCGTGAAATTAGAACCAGTAGCCCAATACTGATAGGAAGAAGTTTCTTTTTGCGGTTACAATTACACTCTCCCTATATTTATATATCTTGATCTCAAAATTTTCAATCGTAGGGAAAACACTTCTTATTCATTCACTTAAGTTCAAATGCATATTTTTAAACTTGTAGTGGATGTCATATGATGTTAATACAGTTATTTCAAATATTAATTGATGAATTACATTATAACATATAATTAGTTGCATTATAACACTAAGGTTATGCAAAACGTTAAGCCCCTCCATATAATGTCAAGGACCTACAATGCTATCATAGTGTTGTAACCAACGTCTCACACTTCAAATATCGTTGAGATCATTATTGAAAATTATCTTTCACCTGAAAATGATGAGTTAAAGAAGAGAGAGCGAAAGCAAATATTTGATGAATCCAAAGTTCTGCACACTAATAATAAAATGATTGTAATACACAGTAAAGACATAACGACCTCGAAATTCATATGTAATGAAGGAAACGCTCAACATTTTTAATGTAAGTAACAAAATAACAATGAAAAAGAAAGTTCAACGTAAGAAACACAGTTAAGAGTAGTTGGTACTTGCTATCAGCACATTGGCATTGCGAACGCACATAAAATCGATAGCTTATCATTGTTACGTCAATACTGCCACTTAGCTCAGCACTCAGGTATACAGCTGATGGCTCGTAAATATGTACTGCTGGGATTCCTGGAAAGTTTTGTAGGATACATAAATATGGCACGCACTTCTAGTATACTTGGGATGGGTTAACCCTAATCCCGTGTATACCGGAACTGAAGCCCATACACCAATCTCAAACATAATCGCAATCGTGTTACAGCACGGTACAGCCATTATGAGTTTTTATGAAGTACGACTAATTGCAATCTTCAGAAATAACAATGTATTATCTACATTGAAATAAAATAATAGTCCAGTTCGAACTTCGATATATATTTACCAGTTGCATTAGTCACTAAAACTGACTTATATGCCCGCTCCGTGTGTTACTTCAAAACTCGATTCTCTAACGGTCGTTCCGTTACACAAGACTATCCAATTAGTCGGTGGGCCGCACACTTTCGCGTATGCAAGTTCAGGGTCAAACCGCTTAAAAATATGACGATGACACAATATTAAATGGTTCTACACTTCAATGACCGGCTAACGTAGAAAACGCTGTGTTGCCAAACCGGTTCTGCAACATTTTCAGTTATTTCGCTATGATGGTTTCGTAATTTAATTTAACTAGACAACCATTCTATCTGTATTAAATATTCTCAACTGTAACTATTCATTCAATTGGAGTTGCATTGTTTTTTCTGAAAGTAATTTAAATGTCCGAGTTTAAAACTGGTGATTTATGTGACTGTGTGTATGCCGTTTGTGTATTTTGGCCTTTTAATTGATCGACACTCCAATGTTCATGGACGACACAGACAATTGATCACTGTCAGATAAGTGTGACTTTTGGCGGTTTTTTTTAACACAACCGAGCACACGATGTCAGATCATGTTTTTAATAAATACCGCACTTTACTCGTAGTGGTTGATCTGTTATATATATATATATATATATATTTGTAATCGAACCGTTGTAAACTTCTTTTCGAATTTAGTAAAAATGGTTTGTGTAAGTTATTTAAACCGAATATTCATTACGATAACTTATTTTAATTGTTGATCATTTAAGTCGTTGGACAGTTTATTTTCTTGATGGGAAAATAAATATATTGTCTATGGTTTCAAATAATCGATTACTCGGGGACGTAAAAACGTCCCGTCAACAGAGTCGCAAACATTTACAAACCGGTTACAAGACGTGTTCTGCTTCTGACTCAATTTGCAATGCAAGACCCGCCATGATGCACGACGCATTAACAGTTAAGTATGATAATTTCATCCGGAAATTATGCATGGATTTAGGCTTTGCCTTTTTTTAACATAGACGTAAATAATATAAAAATAAATTTTATATATAATATCGTAATGTAATGTCGAAAGCTTACAGTGATAGCGATTAATTCAATGAACCTATAGGGAGTAATTAAACGTTATTTTGGCGGTTCATAATAATTAAAATATATGTAATTAGAACTCTTTCATTTTCCTTTGATAGTAATTGATGCCCTTCAAACGGAAAGGCAGATTTTTCTAAAAATTACAGATTGAACAATTCTTCTTATTTTAAAGAGATTTACAATTCACTATGAAGAAGGATTTGTCTGAAAAAACATTGATTTTGTTACTTTGTACTATGAAGGCGCAATAAATGGTGGCAGAATGAAGGGACAAGTCCGTACTAACAAAACTGCTTCTCGCCAAACTGTATTAAAAATGGCTTACGATCGATTTACTGACTGTAGTTAGCACAATTCGATCTTCGTTCATCATATATAAAAACATTCAAAAATGTCACTTAAATGTCAAAAAAGTTAAAAATAAGATAAAACATTTATTTATTTAATCATAGTTTTTTCAACTCATAACTCACAAAAACTTTAGAAGGTTTTCCTGTATACAATCAAACTAAGGATGCCTTTATCATTTTTTTAATAGTAATAATATTTTTTTAACGTCGGAAACCTTTTTCATCGAACGTATGGAACTCTAAAAAGTACATACTAATATGTCACTGTGAATTCCTTAGAATTTTAGGCACAATTGATAAAAAGTATTGATTAATAAACCGAATTTATGTAAGTTTTTATTACATAGATTTAGGACACGAACATTAAACTTGCAATCAAGTAGCCCCTTTTTTAAGCTTTAATGTGTTTAATATTACCTCTTTATTACGCTTTCTCTGAATTAACTGTTTTGGCGCTTTCAACTCGTCCGTGACATTCATTTAAAAACAATTTTTTTGCTACGCGCTATTTATATCACAGACGTTTTGTAAATTCAAGTCAGAACGTACCCATTGTGGAAATAATCTTAGCTTCAGATTTGCTTGACAAAAAGCATTATTTATATCAGAGCATTACCTAGAAAAGTCCTAAAAATTCCCTGCGTGTATGCCACAAGTATCAAAGTGAAACATTAAATTCCAGTATTTACATTAATGCGCATCAATAAATACAATAATTATTATCTGTCATCTGGCTACGAGTCGTATTATCAATAACATAATTATGTTTACGCATTACTCATAAAAAAATATTTGCACGGTCGTATGTCTGTATATCTATAATTTTGAGTAATTGAAATTTAAATAAAACTAATTGAAATATGGTTATACTCTCACAAACAAGAATTTTGCATATTTTATTACAAAGGAAAAAATACACAAATTTTACTTTATTATTTCAGGGCTCTCTTAAAAACCCATCGCAGATAGAAGGGCAGACAAAACCTCAAAGGAAAATTTAACTTAATTATTATCATACCTACTGAAAGTATTTGTCTATTAGATTAATCAATTAACTAGTTTTTAAGTTAGCGACACCATATGTTAACAGAAATAGTTATAAATAATTTAGTATCAGTAGGTAATCACATGACAGCTGATATTGACATACATAAACATTCTTATCTTCGAATAACATGTAATAATTAAACAATATAACACGTATTACGACTTTTGTAAAATAAAGCTTTTAATACTAAAAAGATTATTATGTTAGTTTTGTATGATTTATTTACGTGATCAGTGATTATATGCTTATAACTAAGAAGCACTTCTGCACGGCCAGTGTTGCATTGACGGCTTCTTTAACACTGCCCAAGAATAGACGTGGGTCTTGAGGATAACAGACACCAATTACCTCCCTATCACTTTATTCTATTATCACCCTGCTTTATCAATTGATCTTTAAGTCATAAAATTACACAAAAAAGCACTTTAAAACAAAATTTTCTACGAGTTCTTGTTTTGGCTTTCGATCACCAATATTCATTAAACACAGAATCGGATGCCCTTATTTTTGAAAATGTGGTAAGAAATGATAAATATGAATGGCAAACTAAGACATGAAGACCTCTTGTGGAGAGAAAGTTCTTGGTCATTTTCTCAAAAATCAAGTGCGAATTAAGGAATTTTAACAAAATTAATAATTAATTTTGGTGATTAATATCGTGAACACGGTAGATATTCAAAGAATATTTTTGCGAATTTCGTTTGATTTTTGTAATTAAAAAAAAAAGAAGAGTTAAATATTTTTTAAAGGTATAATGACTTTCTCTGTTAGCGAATCCTGCTCTAACTAAAATTGTTTTTATATTACATTTTTCTAATGATTAAATAAACTATTTTTATACTTTTATTTACCTTTTTATTAAAGTTATAAATAACTAATAACGGACTATTCCTAATTAATAATGAATTTACAAGCGTAAAATTACTCATCATACATTAAAATACGCAGCTGACAACCGTGGGACATTAGCGGTGGTAACCTTGAAATTTAATACAAAAAGACATTCAGCAAACATTAGGGGTCCAAACAATGTAGGATGCAACGTATGATAATAAAAACTTCAAGGTGTTAGAAAATATTGAAGGGGCCCTTAAATATTTAGAAGGGTTCGTTAGGTAATAGTCACATGAAAAGCGAGAGTATAAAAAGCAACTTAGCGGTGGATTTATTTTCAACGAGGCGAATCAAATTAACTTAATATGTCTTAGCATGTAGGCATTTAACCCAATAATACGCTGTAGCCCAAGTTAATTGTCATTAGAGACTACTACATCTTACTGTTGTGCCATGCTAATAAGTCCAGCTATTTAGTCCTAAACGCTCTTGTAGTTAACTGATCTAACTAACAGTCAATAATCTAATTCATAACTACTGATTTATTTGTTAACATTGAGGAATCAGTTTGTACATAAGGTCTAATTTAGGACACCTCGATTATAATTGAAAATTATAGACTCATGCATAATCACGCCCCGTCTCCATTAAAGCAATTTGCATCACTTCAGAACCAGGTTTTAATGATGATTATGCTCCAGGCGAAGTTTTAATAAAAAAATAATGTAAGCAATTATAACCTCGTCGGTGTGATCGCCAGCCTCTTGCTCGAGGGACCCGGGTTTGTATCCTCGCATCTCATAGGTTTCGTAATTGTTATATATTTTAAAATAGTTATCATTTAAACAAACCGCAAGGAAATCTACAAGCATACATAATATAACAGTTCTGTTAATGTTCTCAAAGACGGGTGACATTTGCCAATCCATACATGGCTAGCGTGGACGATGGCATTAACCCCTTTCTTCGTGAATGAGAATCCGAGCCAAATGTATGACAGTTGTGTCTTGTGACGACGTAACTGGTAAACCGCATTCCTGTTCGCCAAATACCGTAATATTAAAAGAAGTTATTTTTGCTCGAACTTCGTCACTAGTTGTCAGGGAGATAAAACATTTCGAAATAACATGCGTTTAGATATGCATGATATTATGAATAATGAATACGAATTACTAAAATTTTTCTCATATCTACTAAAACCATGTTAGTTTCAATTTTATCTCTATTTTAGCATAACCATAATCTTTTTAATCTTTATTATCGCTTGCCACTAGTAGTTTCATGGGTCGCAAAGGCGCAAGCATCGTTAAAAGCGTTATTAAAATTAGTATTTTTTATTGATAAAAGAACAATACGAACCGGTATAAATTCTAAACATTAGATAGTCACTACATCATTTGTTACCAACCTCTCATAAAAATATTCAGAGGCCTGAAATGGAAGTTTTCCTGCCGTCAAACTATTTAAACTTGAGCACAAGGGCATTTGAAATAATGTCCATGGCAGAATTTAAAAAATATAGAGATGATACCATTTAGACATCTACTTACTGAAAAATCAGATTAAATAATAAGCAAAAATTGCTGATTACAATTTTATAATATTATATCTCTTGCTGTATATTTTAATACAAGTGCAATTTTCAAACGCTATTATCATATCATCATATATCATGTGGCTTATATTCACACAAAACATTTGTTAACTCCAGTTGATGGTTTATAACTATGATGAGATCCATCTGAGTACACTTTACAATAATCAAGCTACTAACAAATGATTTAAGTAATTATTCATAGTATTTCATGAAAAAAAGATAGACGCAATATCTTAAATACTCTTAAATTCATCATGGTGAGCTTATCGCCAAAAAATATGAATTTCTCTACGCAAGATGGACAAACGAGCAAGATACGAATACGGTCCTGTCTGCGTGTTTATCGGCGAATACGATAGCAGATAACCTTATTAGCTGATAACAATCGAGACAAGGTGAACTAGACCGTGCTAGTATACATATATCGTGGGTAAATATAATTGCAATACAAGTAGTTGGATGGCTTACTTCTTAAATATATCTAGAGGGCTAGCTTGGTTTTCTTTGCCGCCAGCACGCAGGTAGATAAAAATTCCAAAATATAACACTTATATATATGGAAACTTACGAGTACTTTCTTGTACATCAACTACACAAAGAAATAAATTATTAAGAAATTGCAAGTACAAGTACTATAATACCGATAGCTTAGGGATTTTAATTAATATCTTGATAGGACGGGACTCATATGATATAGCGTCTCTTAAATTGATCCGCACTTTGAAAGTACTTGTTATCATATACTTCCGAAAAGAAAAATATGAAGCTCTTGGCAATAACCAACAAACGAGCAAATGGGCCGTCTTATGGTAAAGGATAACGTGATCACCTCATAAGAGCACCTGTCGCGCGACAGTCACCACCTTCACGTTACCGACCAAGAAAAAAAAGGAAATCCAATTTTTAACTGGCTCTCCTACACTGCAACATATCACGTTTGATTCTTGAAGGAAGTTAACAGTTAATGAGGCAGGCAAAGAACATCAACAACATGAAAGAATACATTCGGGATTAAACTGCGATACAAAGCATAGCGATCTCCAAGAGAAGGGGCCACGTACTCAGCTACGTTTTCCGTTCACGTTTTCCGCTACTCAGCAGAATACACCGCGAGCAACGAACGTTAACTTGAAGTCAAGGTGCCATTGAGTCCTAAACTATGATGATGATATAGTCTTGTGCCAACATTGCTGTATTGGTTTCTGCAGACGAAATAAAACGAAATAAATATTCGATCAGTTCTGTTGCAGTCCGTTCCCACAGTTCACGTTCAACATTTTATAACTGTTATACCAGATGTGCATGCATACGGCATATTTTACATGTGTGTCTGTTTGCACAAGTGCAAATAATAACATCACTTTTATTGTATATAATATTAAGATAATAATAAAATATTCCTATTTGCAAAGTAGTATACGTTATGAAATAAAGTACTACTGATCAAAGTATAGTAATGTAGGGTAATTGTGGTAAATCCAGACGAAGTATCCAAAAGTGTTTCTTTGCAAATTCATAAAGCCATACCCTAACGCATAGTAATTTTAGTGTCTCCAAGATAAAATCGCCCACTGGAATCTCACACAAGAATAGAGTATACCCTGACTTCACAACTGATAAGGTTTAGAACGTTTTCCAACAGGTTGCACTAAGATTGCGCACACTCAACTCTGTTCCAATATCCTTGTTTGCTTAAATTAACTATAAAACGAAAACTAAATTTGTTTTATTAATATAAATTATTAGGTTTATGATAGAATGATGTAAGTAACAGCGGTTTGGTTTTAACTAATTATAATTTTCAGAATATCGTTCTTGTAGTGTTACTGAAATTTTCGGTTTTAAGCTCAATTGAAGCTATGTCGTATCCAAGCAGAAAAACCTTTGAGAGACAGTAATTATCGAAACGCTAATTATTCGGACATGCAGCGAGCATTCTCGACAGTGTACAACCTTGTCATGTCGAATACAAAGTTTAGGTAACACCGATGACAATCTCTCATGTTAGAGTCGTTCTTAAAACCTGTGACTTTTTGGAATATAAGAATACAAATAAACTTAACGCTGCTCAAGTCTAATGGTTTGCAAGTTAACATCTTGTAGCCGAGATTGAAACTCCACATTCAGGTATAATTATAATGAAGGATGCTGCCTCCAAGAATAAAATAAGAAAAAAAATAAGTATTGGAAACTTGCATACCAGAGAGTATTCCATAATGATATCAAGTAGTAAAACATATATATATATACAATTCTTACACGTCTTTATAGTTTTAAAAGGGATTTTCACCTAACCATTGTAAGATATACTGATACGACACACCCGAACCCAACAATGTGAATTCATAGATTGCAGTGACGAAATGGTTTTAACTCAGGAAGGTACTGGAGGTTTTATTTTACTTAATATAATACGTACAAATGAACGCTAGGGGTGGCTGCTCATAAATTGGAATTTTGGGTAGTTAAAACTTTAGCCACGTTCACACAGAAAAAGTTTCTGAAAACAGATTTAACATATTGGAAATGCTATATACATTCTCACACTCAAGGTATATATTATAAAAAAAAACTACTAGTTTTTTTTATTTTTTATTTAAGTTGCTTTTTTTGTTATTTTTCTATTGTTTATACAATGCACGAGGTTATTTCTTGAAAAACATAAACGTCAGTTAATAAATTTTAAGCCAAATATTAAAAAAAAAACTGTAGTCAGTACTTACTATGATTCGTGTGCCTATTTTTATGTCACTAGGCAGTGCACTCGTATGGTGTTAATAAAAATAATAAAATGTCAAGGATTCAACCTCACTAATGCATGCTAAATTACAGGAGCATAAATTGCTCTGGGATAGTGCATTATACTAGCATAAATTGCATTATTTATATTTTTTATCACAAATTTTCGAGAAAGGGCGTATCTATCTCCAAATGCGTTAATTTAATTTGACTAATACATTAGGGATAAATACTCGCACACACGCACACCCTCGCACTAGAGTTCCAGTGTTGTGGGTGACATGAACATACAAAAAATACAATTTACAAATATAGGTGTGTCGATACAATATATAATAATAAAAACAAATTGGATAGTAAAGTAAACTTTGATACTAATGAAAAAATACTTACTATATAAACGATTATATTCTCTCATTTAAATTACGTTAATATCTAACACCTATAAGACGTAATCGATTTTGGAGGTTCAAAAAATGACGAAATTACGGTTCATTAACGAATAGCTGAATGATCTTTAATATTCCTTTTCATTACTAGCTAATTCTATATTAAATCCAGTCAAAATTGGACCCTGGTGACGCCATAATAAGGACCAATATATAATCAGTTCTCTAATTTTAAAGTGCAACTAATCTCAATTCCTGAATATATTTGACCAGTACAATAGTTCCATCATCTTGGTATGATCGTATCTGGAACTACGAAAAGTATTGGAACTAAGCAAATTAATGTGGATCCCGTTTACAGCATGCTGCGCTCCAGTGGGCGTTGTTTAGTAATACTAATCGATCAGACGTGTTGCCGGTATCGATACAGTTTCAATCTTAGTAAAAGACCGTTTAGTGGCAAAGACACTGACTTGAATATACCATTAAGGTGGATGTATATATTATGTGTCAAATGGCCTATGTACTAAAGCAACAGATAATTTGGGATAAACTACTTACAATCAGCACGAAACATTATTGATTTTATCTTATTCGGTGTATGCTCGCGTTTGTAATATACTCAAAGAAGTTAGTATTCCTACTGTAAATAATACTATTATAGTTATTATATTACTACTAATGTACTAGACATTGAATGGAATCGAAGTATTTTACGATGCGTAAAGTACATTCAGTGATAAAGTGGAACAAGGAAGCTTTCATCATGATTTTGAAAATACAATAATTTTCTCAAAAATCACTACGCGTTATGGAATAACCAGAATTTTTTCATTAAAATCAGTATTTTTTACATATTTCCTAAATCAGTAGATCTTGTTATAAATCAGAAGATATGGCAACACTAGTAAAATCGAATTCTCTGTATACTTAGGTGATATTTATACACTAATTCGTAAATATATTTGAGTCCTAAAACCTCCAATGTATTCAGCTGTGTCCTGCAAATATTACCAGAATTGTAAATCAGAAAAAAAAATTCTTAAGATAGACATCATAAAAAAGATCACGAATATCCAAGACTCAAGTACACATGCATATTTGTAAAATGTCTACCGTCCCGGGTGTCATATATATTTATTCACTAAACTATACGTAGCTTCGTATCATTAAACTAGATACATTCCTAAAAAAACTTTTCAAGTAGGTAACGTCATATTTACAACCGATATTATCCTACTGCCGGTCGCCGGCCAAGTGCGAATTGGCAGACTTTAAACCTCATGGAATGACAGTTTTCCACGCAGGTTTTCTCACGATCTGTTCCTTCACCGAAGCCAGTGATATTTTTTTTAATGTGTCCAGTCGAGAAACGAGCAGACGAGCCACCTGCTGGTACATGGTCACCGTCGCTCAGAGTTTTCAGTAATACCGAAGACATCTCTGAAGTGTTGCTGACCGAAAAGAATGCGGGGCCCCGCATTATTAACATACATGATAAAAAAAAATATGCACAGGATTCGAACTCGAGTCTCCCGTGCGGGGGGGGAACTGCGAAACCAAAGGCTACCATTGCTTTAAGTAACGTAAAGGTTTCCAAATCCATAATTTTTTATCAAAAATAATTCATTTGATTCGCGATATTAAAATTTCGACAGTCACGTACACACGTCGAATCTCGGACTTTATCTAAAATTATCAGTTATCTAAAACAGATATGCATATTTTGTTAGGTTGCTTGAATATGTCATTCATTTGCACGTCAAAACTTGTGATTTTTTTTCGTTATCCTTTTAATCCAATGATTGTTACTTGAAGTTTTTCTTAATGTATTATTTCGTTTAAAAAGTGAGCTCGAGTTCTATATCGATATTCAAGTTGTTTTCTCATTATAGATTTTTTTAGCTTGCTGAAAGTCTTCCTCATTAATATAAAAACAATAATTCATTAATATCAAAAATAATTAACAAATCGAGCGACGTAGAGTATTTGATTTCTTTGAGATAAAATGTAAAGTTTTCTGATAATTTTCAATCACTAAAATTTTCAGTTCTGTTTGGTTTGTCATCGAATTATTTGTTTAGCATGTATGTATGCATATAGTTGCGACATTCCGTTAAAACTTCTGGTTGGCCGCCACTGCCGCCACTGCATCTAGTCTAAAATAATTCCTTACCGCACCGCAGTTATTTTCGGTTTCGCAATAAAACAACGCAGACACAAAAAGATAACTAAGCCATCTTATAAATAACCAACATTATACCAACACAAAATGCACGTTTTTTTTTTTTTTTGGTAACACATCACGGTACACAAATTAAATACATACAGATGAACAATAACGTTCACAAAATAAACACAGAACGAAAAGAATTATTATATGCAAAGAAAAAGAAATTCCCGGTAAAATTGGAACACATCATATTTGAAAATAAAAAAAAAGTTGGCCTATATAAAATAGTGATTCGAATTTTTCAGCGCACATACCGAGGAGCGGTTGGATACGTCTAAACCGTCGCGCTCTCGAACTGTACTAACTTTCGTTTCGTTTTACCGTCGGACGCTTTGCTTTCGTAGTTCGAAACGTATAGCATAGCATCTCTAGCGATAGAATTTATAAATGTAGTATTATAGGGAAGAACTGTGTGTCGACATTTTTGTCGGTAAATAATATATTCACAATATTACTTTGAAATGGTCAAGAATTTCAATGTTATTTACTTAATGTGAATTCTAAATGAATTCATATATAAAAGGTATAAAATATTGTATATAAAAGGTTCTGTTTTTGTATTTAAGTAATAATAATTTAACAGTATTAATTTTACATTTTTAGCGAATGTTACTAAAGGGAAATGTTACTAAAAGTATTTTATTTTCCAATATGTACATATTAAAACTTCAATTATGGACACAAATCATACAAAACATATTTTAATTTTATATTTATTTATATTTAACTAGTAATGCAGACACAGAAATATAACAGAAAAAATAACAAAAGGTAACTATTTGCAAGGGTACTAGTTATTTCATTAACAAATCTCTTCTAGTAGCCATACGAAAGTACACATGTCTATATTTTTACGTAGAAATGTTGAATTAATAATATCGTTCAAATAGCAGAATAATAGGATTCGTACTAAACACACATAACATAACGTACAACTAGGTTTGTTCTTTCCTATTTTTCAAGTTTAATAACGAAACGAACATATTCCATAATCATAGTATACATACTATGACTATACATATAACAGAAAAAATATCGGGTCAATATATTACATATTTGAATTATGAAGAATTGTAATTTACGAATAAACCATTGACTAAGATAATAATAAATAAAGTATTATCTTTATAAATAATTGAAATCAAATCGTTAATCCATCAAACTTTGTAAGGACATTCGAATGAGTAATGATACTCCGTAAACGTTGAAATATTCATTCACTCACACCCACGCACTACATATCACAAACACCCAATGATCCAAGACGGAATATTCTTCTGTCACATAAATTTCTGCTACGGAGGGGAATTCATTCCAAGTCGCTCGGCAGACAGATTATCTTCCCACTGGACTACGGGGTCCTCAAATAACATGAATAAAAACATCGATAAAATATTGTGACATCACTATTTCAGAACATTATCCCATAATACACACACGAATTAGAACCCACACAGACGCACAATCTAACTAGAGCTTAAAAGCTGCTCGCTCTCTACAATCTAAATTCAACATTATTACATGAACATTAAGCTGAAATTTTATTGGCAATGTTTAGAACTAGGCAAAGTCGGTGACTTCATTCAAAGCATTAACACTTTTATTGTCTCCTTGATATAATTTTTGCGTACTATCCGATCGGCCTTAGCCTTAGCTGCATGTGAGATGTTTTATGGGATAAAAAAAATCCTCATTTTTTGTTACGTTGAAGTCTTCAGTATATCGTGGAGAAAACGATGGCTCATCTATTGCTCATTAGCTTATGTAAATTACCTTCTTGTTTAATTAAAGTTGCCTGCTACCTTGTCATCGGATCGTATAGACGATATGGAATCGATAAATAACATATAAGAAAATAATAGTGACTGTTGGTCAAACTTGAACTTATTTTATGTAAACAAGAATTATTTAAGGTAATAGTATCTATTAGTGAATGGTTAACATCTCGTAGTTACATCTGTGCTACGATGGTTCACTTCGCACTTTTCCGTTTGTTATTGGCCCCTCCACCAATCCGCACAGGAGCAACGTAGTAGAGTGTACCCTAGGACTCAAGAATTACTAGGAAACATGTGCCTGCTCGCTAGTAGGTTATAACAAGGATTTTTTTTACCTTTCAACTCGAACGGTGCCGTCGTCATATGCCTGTATATTTTTATCTTAATAATCGACAAAAAGAATGATGGTCAGTTAATTACAGTCGTTACTGCTACCATGGGTTCTTTTATTGCATGAGAGACATTATAACTAAGGAACTAATAACCATATTGTTTGTAACACTTCTTTTAAACCGGTAAAGCATGTATCGAATTTTACGCTTCGGTAGAATATAGATGTATAATATAATATAGAATTTGCGATAACTATTAGATCACATCACTTATACATCTTGGGCTTCGATGTAAAAATATGAATAAACATAAAAAAAAAAACAACACCCCGCACAAGAGCCCGCGCTTTTCCTTTTTTCTTTTACACCGAACGTGACTCAGACGGCTTTGGACTCCGACGAATTTGCCGCCATCCTTTCGAAAGTAGGGAATTGTGGTTTGACAGCTTTATCGGTCACGATCTCCGAATATACGAGCTTATTGATGGAGGCTTCAAATCTACGTGAATAGATCCTATATTGCCTCTTACCTTAATAGACTATTGTTTGTTGGTTATCAACTTAAGAAGTTAGTTGTCATTCCCACAACCTCGGGTTAGTAAATTTTCATTCCAAAAAGAAACGGCTCACTTTTACTTATTTTGTTGGATGAGACAGCTAAATTGAATCAAGTGGACATAAAGTATACATTTATATAACATTATTGTACTGCATCACTTCTCCACAAAATTCAATAAATTCGGTTTAACTATGTATTTTGAAATAAGCACTAAAATACGCGTAAATCTCAATTGGTTCGGCCTCCGATAGTCATGAACATTTGCGACAAACCTGAATAAGATTTTATTATATTTTAGATCAGGTCTAAAATGTTTATTTTATACAGCAGGTAATCAAGCACAAAGCTTATGTAATGTTAAATGACCACCCCTGCGCTCCTGTCCATGACCGTTCATAGCACCTGGGGCGCTAGCAAAGCATTAACTATTATTATTCCTGAATACATAATTGCAAGGATCGTGGGCTCCCAACACCCCTCACACACTACTATATAAAGCAAGTTCCTTAACGGTTAAAGTGTCGTGATGATCCCACTTCTTGATTACACTGGAATCCCGATTTCGATTCCCGGGGCACATATTTCTGTCACAGATAAATCGTAGAAATTTTTGTAATACCTCATCGGAGTATGTTCATATCATGTCACCAGCAACACAGATCGCTAGTGCGGTTGTGACTGTGTGAACGTATTATTTACCGTGTTCTCCTGTAAGTAATTTTGAAATATCTATAACCGCGTACAAAATAATGTCTGCATAGAAAACTGTATTAATCGTTTTATTTCTAATTGTTTCGAGATCAAAACATGAAATTTAAAAACATACAGGCACCAGAAATGTAACTCCAAAAAATAAAGCATCGATTTTTCATTATGGCTATTTGAAGTAAACATTGTAATTAATATTATTATTAACTAACTGCAGACTTAATACGCAGTCGCAGAGACGTTAACTTACTCAGGTAATAACTACTGGATTCAATTTAAATTATCGTCAGTCGGAACTTATTGACCTTCGGAATTGTTTCAAACCGTCTTTCTATTATTGTCTAACGGAATTATGTCGTTGTTATATATATATATATATATATATATAAGCAACTAATAATTCACTGGAAAACAAAAAACTACATCATTCTTATATATACACACATGACATTATTCGTTCCCGGGACTTTTATTGTAACTTATAATGGTAATTGTTTCTATTTAAAACCTACGAGTAGGTATTAAAAGAGATATAGGTCTTGCTGCTGACCTAACTTGTGGTGGAATACATTCTTGTTAGAACTTGTAATAAACAATAACAGATGAGTAAATTATGAATTTAGCAAGTCATGTAGCATCGTCTTTTAATCGTTTGTAGACGAGTTGTCAAGACAATGTTGAATTTAGCGGTTCATGTAGCGGCCTCTGTTAGTAATTTCTAGATTTAATGAATTAATTTACCTTCATACTTAAGGACGCCCTATAGTGTTTTCAAAAGTGTGTTAAGGCTCAACGTGATAGGAGACCTGATTCCAGGCGTGAGACAATTGAAGTGGTGATGATGACGCAAGCACCTATTTAAAAATAATATAATTACTACAGCCATAAAAAATAAGGCGACATCAATGCATAGTTCAACTACGTGGATGTACATTTTAACAGACTGTACTTTTTAATTACCATCCCTGAAATCAAATTGTTTCTATAACAGAAGATAACAAGTGACGTAATGACACATATGTTTTTAAGAATTGCCCAGGGCACAAAGATAAAAATACGTTTTTCAATATGTAAATGGCGTTTTTTATAAAAAAAAAACAAAACGGTATATATTATGGTCATTACGCAAATATACAGATTTATAAAAGCCCGTAACATTAATCATATGATGATGGTACTTCGCCAGCGAGGATGTAGAATATATTTAAGGTACTTACCAATTGGTAATAAAATTGATAGTAGCATAATTTGTATAGTGAATCATTAAGTTAGTTTAACTTAGGTCATTTCCAACGACATATATTTGTCCGTAGTGTGAACTGTACCTAGGTATGGGAGGAATTATGTTCTGGATTATTACGAATTATAATTTATTTAACAACAATGTTAACAGATATATACATACCTACGTAAATATACAATATATACACTGTTGTCTATATAAATACGTATATTACTTGGAATAACGTCATTGAAGCTAACACACAACATGTGAACGACGATCCATAAGGTGCGCCCGAAGCTTCTCCTAAATGTGTACTTCGCACCGTAAATATACAATATATACACTGTTGTCTATATAAATACGTATGTTACTAGGAATAACGTCATTGAAGCTAACACACAACATGTGAACGACGATCCATAAGGTGCGCCCGAAGCTTCTCCTAAATGT
>DWPT01002085.1:0-16943 GCA_018251895.1 Agathymus mariae mariae | reverse complement strand
GTGTTCCGGCTGGGGGCTTGAGAGCCAGTACCTTCTTTTTTACCTTCTTCTCATTTCCTGGCCGACAATGCATCAGTGATACCTTTGGTCTTGCTGATGTCGATGGACGACGGTGACCACTTACAATCAGGTGGCTCGTCTGCTCGTTTTACGGCTAGTAAAATTAAAAAAAAGCTTGTTAAATACAAAAGTACTGAGTGACATTTTACATATCACGTGGTAAAATAAAAGACGACAAAAAACATTGAATTGTTCATAACCAGTGTTAAGTAGCTCAGTAGCTAATATAATTCCTCAATCTTTTGGCGATAATATTTATTAAAGAACAGTCTTTCCTCGTTATTACTGGCTCTCGACATTCGCCAATGTTTACGTATTTTGGCTATAGAGCAAAAATTAATCAAGTAATATAAAATATATACAACTCGATAATTTGCTATTACTTCAATTCAAACGCGTTCAGTAATCTAATGCCATACTGATATTAATAACATTATAGAGTCCTCTATAATACATTTGAAGAACTAATATATGTCAAATCTAACTGTAGGCGTAACGAGGTAGGTATGTCAAACCTAGCAAGTGTGTTACTGCCATCTAACTTACTGAACTGATACTAATTCTGTCATGTAATATTGTTTCCAATGTACATTAGATGTCGCTTGCAACATAGTATTTGTAGAACTCATTTTCTCAGCGTTCTACATTCATCGGACTATATTAAAACAAGAAATATACAGTGACTATAAGTTTAACTATTAAATTGATTAAATAAATACAAGCATTTGTATATAAATCTATTCCATTATTATTCTAGTAATTATTTATTTTTCTGATAAACACTTAATATCTCTAGGTATGTACATTATAGATAGCTTAGAAACTTAATATTCATTCTAAATATTGACAACAAAATCCTACAGCTCAGTAAAAGTCAATGGTAAAAAACGACGTAATAATTTAAGTAAGAAACAGTCTGAACTTTAACCCTGTAGCATTTTCGACAATTTTTCGCCAATTCGACTGCCTTTCCTTCCCGCGCGATTGGCGGGAACGACATGACGTCATCGCGCCCACGCGTCCTGTGTGACGCAAGCCAATCGATTCCGAGTTTGTCTCTTTTTATTACACGCAAATGACATAATGCCGACTTACTCTAACAGGAGTCTTGGAAATCAAAACCGTGGGCGGAACGAGAATACTGCGTACGGTCCCGGTATCTATGCAATGTGTTGAAATTCGCAATTACTTAGTTTTGCAATATTTAGAATATGCGACTCAACTTACAAATTAATTTTAATTGTAGTCCTACAATCAGACATAATGAGCTACCAACATCAGGACGTAGGATGAACGTAGAAATAATAAAAAAAAGTTTTAAAACAACATTCATTGATGAAAAGGAAAGCCAACGAAATGTTCCAGCCATCGCGTGCAAGGCTGCTTAGACCTCCATCAAGGATGTTATCGTAAGACAGCTCTTGTTGAGGAATATGGAAGATCTTCGTGTATCAAAAGAGCAAAAGAACTTTTCAAACGTGGGCTTAACGGCGCGTGACTAGTAAGTAAATTTATACTATGTAGGTATATCATATCCCATCAACAACAGGGCGAGAGTTTAGCTATTAAAACTGTATTTGCAATCATTCCATGTATTTGCAAATATCTCAGACCCACAAATAGATTCGTCAACAAACTATTTTAGATGATAAAAACCTTTGTACGTAATGTTTGTTTGTGATGTACGTTACGTCAACAATAAGCTCCTGGTTTTAGTTCCCAACGTTAAAGCAAATATTTAGATATGAGGCAGTCTGTTTCAGTTATGAAGATGTATCATTCACCTACCAATAGCTGGTCAGTCGCTAGACATAGTTAAGGAACTTACCTTCAAAATTATCAACATTGACATCATCCATTATTGTTCCACTTCTGTATTCGATTCTCCTGCAACAATGCGATAGTCCACAACTATGGCAGTTGGCTTGGCAGTTTTCATGTACATTTAAGATCAGTTTGGTGAACTCTCAGGTACACAGACTTCACCGTAGCAAGCAATCATTAATTTCTAATTCGCATATATTTGAAATTTTAAAATGCCAACTTTCAAACCACTGAGTCGCCCTCATACTGATAGGTTCCTAATGAGTCAGACAAAAACTGTATCATGTTAAATATTGTTATATTATTAGAGAGGGGCTGATTAGTCAGAAAAGCCGATTAATACTAGTCGGGCTTTTTGCGACTGACTAATCGGCCCATCTCCATATAATTTTCGTATATTTTATCACCCTGTAATGAGTGAGTACAAACGGAATATTCTTCGAGGGACTAAAAAGGGAAAATAGAAAAATATATAAGCTTGTGTTGTACAGCGACACGTGACCTCCTACATCTAGGAGCTGACGTCATTTGCTCGTTCGACAGTGAGCAAGAGGTACCACGAACGGGGACGATCGGCTTGGATTCAAGGATAGAGCTCATTAAACTTCAAACGTATTACCTCCTAATTGTTGAAGCGCGGATTACAGTTATCAACGTATTTCGGTGAAAAAATCAGCTTTATTTTATTCTAGTAACTCTCAGATCAGAGCTATTTCCCAAGATGAAAAATGTCCTGAATTCACATGTAACGTAATTTCAACGTAAGTTGAAACTCATCTAAATCTGTTCAGTACATATTGTGTTATATAATTTGTTATAAGGGTTGTAATGTATACGTCATCTATTTCGGATACGGATATATGGATAACATTTTACCAGTTTCAATTACAGTTACGAATATGAAATCATTTCGGATTATCCGATTGTTTCGAATAATTTCGGTTATGGATATTAGATAATTTATAACTTGGAAAATAACAAAATGTATTTAAATGGTGTGATAAGTATATTTCTAAGTATTATGTGATATAATAATAACAGAATAAAACAATAGCCTTAAAATTGAAATATTAAAAGCCGTCTAAAATGCGAACGGTACAGCTAGTCTATCAGCTCGGCCGGCGAAAACCAGGCATAACATGTTTCATTTAGACCTAAATGATAGGAAAAATTTTCAAACAGGTGCCGTGGTTCTATAGATTATCCTCCACCCACGCATAAAACGCACAAAACTGGCATATACTCCTTACAATTTTAATATAGATATAAGTTAAATAAGTGAATGCCTGATTATAATCCCACCTGATGCTAAGTGAAAAGAGCGATGAAGTCTCCATAATATACCCAAACGTACATAAGCACAATCGCACGACCGGTAAGCCGATTACCATGTTCTTATCTCATTCTGCAAATCATACTTAATTAACCGAGGTTTTAAAAAGCTATTCTTTGGTTACAAGGTCGCAAATATATTAGAATTAAATTATTTTCTGCACATAAAGTCTGGGGGTGTTTTTGGCACTCAAACAACTTGGCTGACCTGGATACTTATAAGAAAAAATTATCTGCGTATGTTTTTGTTATTGATGGGCGGAGAAATACGATATAATGTTATATAGGACCTTGGCTTTAAGCCCCTTTTCTCTTTTTCTAGAAAAATCTTCAAAATATACTCAACCCTGTCTGGAGAAAGTACTTTAAAACTTGGCCATTGAGCACAACAGATCTATAATCTCGTGCAAATATAGCATTGTCATTACTGGTGACATTCCAGTGCTGTAGCCAAAAGAAATGCCATCGACTTATAGGAATTTTTAGATTTGTCCTTACTGTCTTGGCTTTACATATATATCTCACGCATCTTTATAACGTAGTAATGATGACCATGAACAGCTTGTACGAATGCAGATAGCCAGGGTTGAAATCCTGGGCCTATGACAGCGAATATAGAAATGCGCTGTGTCGGCTTATGCTACGTCTGTTATCAATGATCGATAAACTTCAGCCAGAGCGCAATAGCAGCGCACATCGCACGTAGCGTATGAGCGGTTCCGTAAGCAGCGACCGCTATTGTTATTATTAATGGCAATGGTCACTTTATAGGAAAGCTCCCAACAAGTTTACTTTGGGCTTAACTGCTTTATAATGTAGGAGAATCCCGATAGACATCCTCGTTCACCTGTCGGCGCGATGGACAAGTGTCTAGACATTGCAATAACCAGAACTATTCCAGACAAATCCATATGGATATTCATAGGTTTTATAAAATACTAGTTCTTTCCTATAAGTTTCTCCTTTGACTCTTCCGTCGACAGATTATGATGTCTGAAAACAATTGTCTCTTCCCTACGTGTACCATAACTTCTTCCTGTGTGTCATTATCTCACAAAAGCAAACTATCAAGTAGGCAAAATTCCTCCTAAAAATTTTAGATGATCGTACATAGATACTGCAGCTAAATTCCAATGCTACAAGTTTTGTTGCTATTACAATATCAATAAAGTTAATGATTTCCAATTACTGTACGGGTTAATAAGGACAGCGTGTTTTTACTATTAAGATAAAAAAACAGCCTTTTTGTTGGCGGTGGGTTGGTTCCAATGTCTATATTTGACGCATTCTCCGACGTCACGCGTGTTTATCTCTGTCCTGCGGAGATTCGGCTGCGTCTGACCCCGGTCTAGCCAGGCTGACGCCGAGCCGACTATTCTAGCCTTATCTCCGCAACCTACTCAACGCCATAGATAAGGCGATTGCTTCATCATTGCCAAGTCTCTTACGACTCATCAGCAGATCACAATTCGTCATTCGTCGTTCACATATATTGGGGCTCGTTCGAATTAATCACGCACCTTTATTCTTACAAAATTGTATGTGTATTTATTGATTATCAATCAGTTCAGTAAACTATCATAAGGATATATCATAAGGAATAACAACAATATCATAAGGAAATACGTACTAGTTTAATTTCTTAAAATTTTTTTTAAGTGGGTTGAGTGTGTCTTGTCTGCCGGATGTTAGGTATGTACGGTTGTATCATGTATCTCAAGTAACCGATTTGTTGTTCGTTTGTTGTCGATATTATATATATCAAGTATTTATATTGTAATTAAATTGTATTTTCATAAAATATGAACGAACATAAACTATTTTAAATGCTAAATGTTAATTAATCTAACTGTTGTAGTACTATTTCCCTTGAATGACATAGAGGTCGGTAGCTGCGCTAATCAAAAGGTATAAAAGCAAATTGTTAGAAGTTTAAGCTTCACTCTGTGCTAGCAGTTGCTAGTTTTTGTGACGTACGACCCTAATTATAATACTTTTAATTGATGAAACCCTTTACGGGGTAGGCTTTTTCCGAGTGATCCTAGACTCGAACGCAACAAAGAAACAGCCTTCGATTGTGTATAACTTGAAGTTGGCGGTGAAGTTATCTAATACGTAATGCTATTCACACTCAAACTAACGGTATTCATTTTTTTATCGATTGTATTAACACATACGTCTAATATAAACTTGTTAGTGAGAATAAAATATAATAAATATTTCAAAATTCATACAATTACAATACAATTTTCATTGCAAACCCGAGAGGGACCCGTATATGGTCACAGAAAAAATTTCGTATACATTGACGGGGTGAAAATAATCGGAAACGTTAACCAACCATAAAACATCTTAAGGATGGAATAAATAAAGCCTTTCTATTAGCACTTATATATTTTAACTGTTTTTAAGATTTTTTTACTTAAAAAATTATCCAAACACAAACACTATAATTGTAATTACAAGAAATAGGACATTATTTGTACTTGTCAGAATAGAAAATAGGTATTATAATTAGTGCCTCCCCCCCCCCCTCTCCTCCAAGTTTAATAGCAGAAATAATAAACAACCACGTTTCGGCAGCCACCGTCCGTCGCGACAGACCCGAGAACGATACAAAGGGTAAACGTCTAAAAGTAACTATTTCTGGTGTCTCATCGAAATCTTTTATCGCTAATGACAAATAATTTATCGCTCCCTCGCTATCAGTGAGGTATTCGTATCTCAATGGCTAGACTAATTCATGGTTTCGACACGACTCTGGCACTTCGTATCGTTCAGAAGTTTTTCATTGATTGGGAGGATAAGAATAGACGACTTAGATATAATAAAACAGAACAATATCGAATCCCAAACGACATGATTCTTCGCTTGTGTATTTTTTCATGTGTTACTCAAAAGCAATAAAGAGAGAAACGTTTATTTCGCCGTATATCGTAACACCGCAGCAGAACATACGTAACAAAATTTAAAAAACGAGCAATAGATATGTCGCAGTACCCAGTAAACGGAGAAAAGGAGGCTCAAACAACGGGGATCGCTATTTGTCTGTATGTGACACTCCAACCTAACATTCTTCCAATATCCATTTCGACCACGCTATTGACTGTTCATTAAAACTTCCAGTTGTGCAAGGACCCTGTGCCCCTAGTTGCAAAAAAATATTTTAAACACTTTAAGCTACAATACTCGTGTACAAAAACAGCCGAACCTGATCGTAAGTGGGTACCATTACCCAAGATACACCTGTAACTCCCAAAGAAGTACAAACGCGTTATCAGCCAAGGCGACGCATCTATAACAGTCGCGGCATATTGTTCCATGGCTTCTTGATTGTAGCTCCAATATCGCTTTTCTATTAAGGGTCCGGTCTGCTCTCTTGTTGGCTATTACCACAAAAAGTCTGATGGAGATGCTTCAGGAGAAACCCACATCTGACAAGAGAAATTCGAACGGTAAGCCAAGCATAGTTATGGGCCGTATATCAGCTTACATAACGTCATGTTTCCTTTTCTTAACTGCGAAGTAGTCGGTACTAGTGTAAGCGTGTATTGTATACGTAAATCGTGTGAATGACGTCACCATCCCAATATAGAATACCCCTGACATTCGAGATAAACAAGGCGTTGACAAATACGAAATCATACAATATAAAGATTCATTCATTTCTTTTGTTATTATTTATTAATGTATAAAGGTTGTTATTCGAGTGGTTGTGTCAATAGTAAGCGATCGTCTTGATCAAGCAGTAGACGTAGTCGCTAGTCGGATGGGGCACCGTTATTGGTAAAACATGAACGCTTCGATAGTCCGTTCCAAGCTAGGCAAGGTATGAGACCCTAGTACGTAATGTATGAGACCAATGGATAACATAACATCATTTGATACTCAGTACGGCCTCAGATCAGTCCGTTAGATAGCAATCATTGAGCCATGTCCGAGGCCATTGACATAACTTTCGACACACAGACCTCTATCCCAGGCCAACAATTTAGAATGCAGGGAATACACAATATTCAGTAATCTACGCCGTAGCCAAGCGTAGCGCGCTACGACCCATGTCACTACGACCGGCATTGAAGTCATTTCACTTATATTGTATGCCCGTTAACCCGATGGGATTGTCGCAAAACAACAGAATTTATTTATTTCTCTTCGATTCGTCACACCATATGTAAGTATAACATCTACATATTGAAATAACACGTTTTTAAAAATGACTCTCAAATCATGTTTTAAATCGTGATTAAAAACAAACGCTACCAAAGGTTTTACTAAGTTTTGAAAGAGAGATTCCTCCATACATGCGCGTAGGTGTATTTTGGCGGGTAGTCAACGCGCATGCGCGTTCCACTGCCGTCCGCAGTCCTGCCACCATTCTTTAGTTGCACACGGAATCTCCATCCGGTTGAACGTTGCGATTCGCGCGCTCACAAACGACCGTATTGGCAACAAAAACGATTCATAATCCGCGATTAGAAATTAATGCAAGTGTAAAACACATCTGTGAAGCAAGAGGAAGGCATCGAAGACGAAAATTGGACGTAGATCCGAGCAGGAAGGCGTAGAACGGTAAACAAATAGGTGATGTGCTGTAGTGATTTTTGTGAATGAATTTAAGATGGTGGACGGGTGCGCGAGCGTAGAAGCGGCGGAATCGCCTGATTTTGTTCTTTTACGATAATGGTTGGGTATTAATTGGTGGTCGGGGATGGTGTGGATTAAACGTGCGGTAGTGAGGGGCGGGCGTGGTAAGTCCGCGTGGTGGTGCGCTTGTGTGCGTGCGATCGAAGCGATGAATGACGGTGACGTGGGTCGGTTAATGTGTTTGATAACTGCACGACTATCTCCGACACTGACGCTCCTGCCGACCATTATTTTTAGACCTGATTCCTATCGAGGAATACGTCAGCGCGTCAATATTTCAGCTTAATATTCTAATGTTGATAGACGTTACTACGTTTCCTTCGGTGCCTTATATTTCATTCAGAGCGCCCAGTTACTGTTGACGTAAATAGAGGGCGATTTCGTCGACATTATTGAATGCGTTTATATTATGGACCTGTTAGTAGGGAAAGTTAAATAAGCGAGGGTCGCTAAACAGTGGTTGTTTATTTTTCGTTCCGAAGATTTTTCGATACATTACAGTATCTGAATTTTAATAAAGGTTTTTTTATCAATTATGATATTAAATATTTATGTTAATTTTTACTTTATTCATTGTTGTCAATTGAGTATAATAGCTATCATCATTTAATAAGTTAATCGCTTTACAAATTTCAAATGTCTTAGCCGGAAATCGAATACTGGACTCTTCTCTCGGGCTAAGCTACCTACTAAGTTACATAATCGTCAATACCGTATTTACCTATCTGATGAGTAAAATATTAAATGTTCACAATAAATAAGCTGTATTGACCAACATAGTTCTTATAAGTCGCGGAGTAAATATTTACACGATAATCGATATTGCAGCCTTGTGTCATGACTGCGATATATAAGGTCTTTCAAAATATTTCGATCACATTCAAGCTCAGTTGGTGGGTATATTAGACCATTGTTTCTTTCAAACTAAAGAAAACGGAGCGTATTTCAACACTGCTCCTGTTCAATTCGATCAGTATCTCACCAAAATGTCACCAGATTATACTGAACCAGATATTTCTTGATAGGGATCCAAAAGCTTAAAATCCCAGAGAAGAAATTAGTTTTGCTGACAAAACAAGCTGACGGATCCCCTTATAGTGAGGGTTCACTGCCGCTTACAGACATTCGTTATATGAAGCGCGTTACCGACACGGTGGTGGTTCTGAAGGGAAATGCACTTTAGGAACACCAGTGTACTTGTAGAAACTTTGCTCCCCAGTTTACATGTACGAAGTAAGAAGCATCTTGAAAATCGTACTACCGATACGTACATTGATAGTTTCTTCCGCCATTTTTTCTCTTCAATTTTAAAACACCTTTTCGAATCGTTAGAAGAAGCAAAAAATGACGTGCACAAGTGTATTTATTCAATACCTAAGTGATTCAATTTAATGTTTCAATTTGAATTTGATACATCATATGTAAGTGAATAACCTATGCATTCCGACAGTGTAATAACATTGCCGATCGAAACGGACGCGGCGAATGCGAGCGGTTTAACTTAGCCATCGCAAAAGGGGCATATAATTAATTAACTCTACATCATTTATCAACCTCATCCAGAATTATATATTACTTAATGTACATTGATAACTGGTAATGTACAATCGTAATGTAAACTGACCAGAATCAGACATCAGAATGTTGTACAACGTGTTGTGAGAGACGTAATTAGGACACCTTGACTCCTGATAACGTTTGACACTAACTTTATAGATAATTCAATTATTATCCATTACCTCCTGTCGAATATCAAACTCCCTAACACTAGCTATCGTTAAGACCGACATAAGCCTGAAAGCTAGCGCTTAATTAGGCTCACATGCATATCCTGAAATTCGGATTTCATATGAAGTTGACGAATGAATTAGGTATGTAAAGATCTTCAGTCTTGGAGAATTGGTAAACGTTCATATTCATCAGAAGGCATTAATACAGACGTATTAATTCTTAAGACGATTTGCCAGGGTGACAGATTACGGTCTTCACTCATCCATTAATAGACACCCCGACCACAGCAGTCGGGCGATTATGAGTTCATAGAATTATAAAAGGTTGGTAGGTGCCGTCCGTTCTGATTAACTGAATTTTGCGTAAATTTTAAGTATTCTCACCAGATCCTTGAAGATCTGATCTTATACGTCTTCTACTAAATAGCTAGTTTATCATCCCCCAAAAGATTCGGGCCTCTGACAACCAGGCAGTCATAAATTGACTTGATACTTGTTGAAAGTCATGGACTAAGAAAAATTCTACATTATGATCACCGTCTTCCGCTAAGAGATAATACAGCGATTTCACTTGCCTATTGACGGACCCTTAGAGCTTTAATGCTGATGGTATTTACCATGTACAACTTGTAGGTCTTGTCTATGAAAATAGCGAGGAACTAGTAGTTCTATTTCAAGTAAATTAGAGACTTACTCTTGAAGACATTTACAAATTATTGCATGTATTGAGAGTTTGAAACTTATCTATGGTTTCAATTTACCACCTCTCGAGGTGTGTATTAAACTTTGCCATCTTTAGATTTTTTTGCATTATAGTCAATCATCAGATGATCCTGTAGTTCAACTGATAGCAATCTAGCTTACTATGCGACTGGTCCTTACCAGATTCCCTTCTGAGGCAGAGATTGAAGTGACATACATGTTTGCTCTTGGGTCATGGATGTTTGTGACAAAGTATTGTGTAAATGTCTCAAGCAACGCGAATCCCAACTTGAAACCTGCGCTATTTATTGCGGCAAAAAGTAAATTGTTGTGCCAAAATTTGCATATCTGCTTACGAAGTTTCCATGAGCTCAAACCTTCACGTGGCCAGAATACTGAGCTATGGCTTAAACAAAACCAGCGAATGGATACGTAGACAAATCGAATGCTAGGGTGTCTTGCCTTTACGTAACATACTTGAGCGTAATTCTTTATTTTGCATATAAAGATTTATTAATAACCAGATCCAGTATTTCTCTCCAAATTCTTCTGTACGTATTTCTATACTCAGTTGCGGCGAATTGGAATGTATTGTAGAACTTGATGAAAGATTTGTTTTGTGCGCACCCTGCACTTTCCTCGGGCGTTCCCGCTGAAACTCATTCGGTAGAACTGAGGCAAGATTGTTTACATTGGACCCTCTTTCTTGTTCGCAGGTTGGCGCGAATGAAAGTGAAGCGCTGAACATTTTTCTTTCAACTGTACCTCGTTACTTACATACGATTAGATGTTAATATGAAGTGATATATAGCCGTGTACAGTCGCGTGCAGTGCTCAGTGTTAAAAAACTTGTGTTGCGAATGACGATGGGGGACAGACTTCGACGGCGCGGCCGGCTATGACCGGGCGCTCGCACGCACACAACGCCGCCTACAGAGTATGATGAAGGTTTGTAAACTTATAATTAATCACTGTCCACTTTAGGAACATTGTCTGTCTGTACTGTATCGTTTTTTCTTTTTTCAATACTAAACTTGTTGTAATGTAATTTGATTTGTTTGTCTGTTTGTGTGTTTACACGTGCACTTACACTACTGAACAGATTTAAATTTTGTAGATGGTTATTAACTTATTATAAATTAAAATTATGAGTCATTGGTCATCTATTATATAATAATTTCACAAAACGAAGTAAAAGCGACCACCTAGTATCTCTACAACAATTATTGAGAAAAGATTCAGAGGCATATACATGAACAGAGAACACTGACATATATATATGACATGTATATAGGTGAGTATGCATATACTCACTTATAAGATGCACTTATATATATATATATATATATGTATGATCGTCGAACTCAATACCACCTACATTCACAGGTTCATGGGCTGGCAAGCACTCGCTATCCTGTAATCCATCTATTACCATAACAACTCATCCCACCCACGAATGTATCCAGGTTTTTATGCAGTATATTTTACTGAATCAAAAGCTACGTTCACACGAGTGCGATGATGATGTGAAATAGAGATATGGGGGCACTCGACACGTTTCAGACGTTTCGTCGTCCGGACGTGCTGTAGAGACTCTCGACAGATAGCGCAGCGTTGTAAATGAATAAATATTAATATACGAGTGACTATTAGCTATTATCATTTTTATTATATTGATTTGTGTGATATCTATCCCTTTTTAACCAAGCTTGATAGTAAATTTGTAAAAAAAAATCTATGCTGCTCGTGAATCAGAGTGAGAAAGTGAAATTATTTGAGTTGGTGTGTATGCGAGTATATATGCGTATTATATAACTAAAACGAAGTCGGGGGCGTGCCGCTAGTATAGAAAACAGTTGTAACAGGCTCGAATCTATGCATCGAATGTTATTTGAAAATTACAACGTACGTAGATTTTGTTATCTATAAAACATATTTACTTGGAATTTTTGTCTGTTTGTATACGTATGACGGCAAAACCACTAAGCAGATTAAGATAATTCTTGCCATAATTAGAACATATACTACATGGGTCATTATCTAGAACACTTTTCATTTGCGATATTTCTTATTTAAAAGCGATTCGACGGTAGGTTACTAGTGAAATCTAAACTTCTTACATAATAATATACAGCCTCTAAGACAACCATATAAATAATTTATGCAACAGCATAGTAAAGTCGATAAAGGGATTTGCAAGTCAACTTATCAAGTGGTACATTATTCGTTTTTCTTTAACACGCCGACGAATAACCGTTGCCAAATCGATGTATACACCGCCGACATCTAGTCTGAGTGTGATGCCAACTTAATCTTAGGTATTTGTCTCAACGAACAATAGAAGAGAGTAGCGATATCAAAAAAAAATTAAAGTGTAAAAGAAATTATACCAAATAAAAACAACGAGTAATTAGACAGCCTAGTATTTTATACTGTTATAAAAAAAAAGCAAAAGGACATATTTAAGACTCACAAACAGCAGCAGTGAGTAGGAGTACAGTCACATGGAGATGTTACTCAAAATAATGATTAGAACATTTACGCATACACATTAGAGAATAGGAATAAGTTAAATAAACCGAAAAGCATAAAATGCAATATTATTTATCACCAGTCAATATAATAATGGTTTTAACATAGATTATTTACAATTTTCTGTATTAAAATTGGTGTGCAATAAACTCTAATTGTGGTCGTATTGTAC
Source organism: Agathymus mariae mariae (assembly GCA_018251895.1). Classification (NCBI taxonomy): domain Eukaryota; kingdom Metazoa; phylum Arthropoda; class Insecta; order Lepidoptera; family Hesperiidae; genus Agathymus; species Agathymus mariae. The sequence goes on along the minus strand of DWPT01002085.1, from coordinate 3,944 downwards.
TTATGACTAATGTATATCACTACATGAATTAATCAATGACGGATATCGATTATTTACCTAATGACGATGTGATCATTACTTACCACAATTGTTATCATCTTCCAGACTTCTATTAATATGCTGAATATGTTCTAAAACATTTTATGTTTAAGATTTTTGTTATATCTATTAAGTTTTAAATACGTAAATATTTCTCATCAGCTCGTGATAACTAACATTTTTATATTGCAATAAATAATTCACATTTCTATTATATTCAATTCAACGCCCATCGCTTATCCGACATCGGTGAGACACGTCACTCACATCTTGTTTATCATACAGTTTGACAAATTGTTCTGTTTTGATAACCATGCACTGAATTGGATATAACAAATTGAGTCTCTAGCCTTCGTGTCATATTTCATGGCTTCGGCAATTCTTTCATTCAGAAACTTAAATCATCGATTATTTCAGAAACTGAGCAAAATCAAGGCATACGTTCGTTCGGGTCAGGTGGTAAGTCACCGATGGTGAATTATTATCAAAGCTTCAAATTATTTTAATAATAATATAAATGACAAAATGATTATAACTTAACAACGGATTGAGTCAAACCTAACGTACGCCATTTGCCATTTATACTTACCATTAATGTACGTTAAAGATATATGAGAAAACCTATTATTAGGAGCCTTTATTAACGCAATGGAATCCAATAAAATAGTTATTAGAATTTTTGTCCTTTTGTCTGTGCGTTTGTGAGCGATAGTCTCGGAAACGGCTTAACCAATATCGTTTTAGTTTTCACAAATTTATTGTAGTAAACATTACTTAAGATTTAAAATACGTTTCATTTCAATCCTTCCGTAAATAAAAGAGTTATAAATTAATTTGATATAATATAGGTACTATTTCTTAGCGGAAGGCATAGTTTTTCCGAAGCAAAGCGAGGGCCGTTTGCTAGTTAACTCATATAATTATATTGTGTTAGCCTCTAAAATATTAAAAAAAAGTTTAAAGTTATGTCGGATAGAAGCAGAATCTAAATGAAACGCGTTATGCCAGGTTTAAATCATCTAATATCCGTAACCGAAATAAAATATATCCGAAATCGTAACCGAAACCGAAAATAGTTTAAAACTTTCGAATTATTTCAGATAGAGGCAGACTGTAAATGAAACACGAAACAATCGGATTTACCGATATAATTTCCGTAACCAAAACCGGTACAATATTATTTATGTATCCGTATTCGTATCCAGATCTAAAATTTCATATCCATAACATCCCTAGTTACTACTAACTGAGCTACGGAGTTAGTAATAATACCGTAAAGTAGTATTTTGAATAGAAAACAGGAAATAAATATGCAGTCTGTGGAACATGTTGTCGTTCTCAAAGATCATGAAGAGAATATAATATATAGTCTGTGGCTAAAGCTAGAAAACCCGTCCTCACTTCGCTTCAAAGAAACTACCTTACGCTTAAAAATAGCACCTGCACTGTTTTACGACTGGGTTGTTCTCGTCCTATGAATTGAACATACATAATATTAATTTATAACTTTTTATTTATAGACGGATCGTAACGAAATTATCTTCAAATATCAAATGATGCTTAACACGACATCAGTGAAAACCACGAACGACAATCGAATGACGAAATCAGATAAGCCGTTTCTGAGATTAGCGCGAACAAACGCACGGACAAACAGGCAAAAACCAACAACTACTTTTGGGTTCTATTGCGTTAACATAGGAACCTAATAATGGTGTTTTTGTATCCTTAATGCACAGAAAACGATCAGTTAGATTTTTATTATGCGTAAATGTTTCAATTCTCAAGAGAACGCTTTAAAAGATTCTGTTAACTACAAAACTCCAGTCATATGCAATGTTCAGTCCAAAAGCGTGGAGTAACAAGTTTTGTCCTTCGTTCGTAGAGCGGTTATTTCCAAAAGCACGTTTATTACCTGCGCCTGTTGACTCGTGAGCAAACAATCTTATAGAGAGCATTTTTCATGTGGCGCTCCGCGTTCTTTTTGCTGCGAAACCGTTAATGACAGCGAGTCTTTTATCAAGCGGAGGCTGTATTATGATTCTGATTATTATGTATTATGCTTTGATAAATAATATAAGGTAAGTATATAAAAATCCTGTATGTTAGGGTGTATGGAGTTTTATCATACCTTAAAGTGAATCGGAGCCAAGTCCTCTTCGTGATGCACTTTGCTGAACAGCGGATGAGTTCATAACGCATATAAGATACTTATATTTTTCATAAGTTCATGCTTGACAACAATCCCATCTGATGGTAGGTGGTGATGAAGTCTAAGATGTTGAATGCACTAACTTATAATAGCCTATTCACTCTCCTCTTGAAGACTCCCACATCGTAAGTAGCCGGGAACACCGACGCGGCCAAGTTATTCCAGTCCTTTGTAGTGCGCACAATGAATTTTGTCTTGCGTCTTCGCAAACCGTGTCGTCCGTGCAGGCGGTACGTTCACTAAGATACCCGCTGTACGTCGTTGTTCGATGGCGAAACGGGGATGGGGGAATAAATTAAGTCAGAATACTGAGAGTTCAAATCTCGAGTGATGTGATTAAATTAGCTTCTGAAAGGTTAGCATTACAGGTGTACAGGGCGAAGCAGAACTTCCTGGTGAGATCTGGTATGATATCGACACAAGAATACCAAAAGAATGGAACCTTTAAGCTTTAGAAGGGACTTAAGCTTTTTCTATATGTTTTATCAGTAGTAGATGCTTTGAGGAACTGGTGCCTTTAACATTACCGGGCCACTAGCCAAAGAATGAGTGTCCATCGAGGTCGATTTGATTCATAGCAGTCATTTCCTTCCAATATTATTGTCCGATTTTACGGCGTACAGCAAATCGTCGAACAAGCTTTCTTTTGATATATTGAAGAAGCTATGAAACGAGGAACTTTCAAGAAGATGTAAAAAGAGCTCTTCTAATTTGCTGACATTGCGAGATTAATACTTTTGTGTTGCTCATATACCGATTACCATCAGGTCTGGTTTTTCGTCTACCCTTAAATCTATCTGTGCACCAAACATAACCTTTTTCCTTTCAGTCCCGCTGGACTGAAAAACAAAAACCTAAAAGTAATAAAAAGATGAAGCAAATTTTTTTTTCTCCACAATACGTTGCAAATAAACTCATAACGCCACAATAAGCTCTGTAACAGCAATTAAATCGATTGCTTACCTAGAATCGTTTTACTAATAACTGCGTCTACTCGGATCATTCTTCGGTCAACGCAACTCTGACGTACTTACTTGACCTTTAGAAGTGCTTGTCATGAGAGAATAAATATGGGTGGTGCTGGCCATCGTGACGTCAGCTCCCGATGGCAGGCAGTCTGTGAAGGGTTCATTATCCTACGTCTTCGAATGTTTGTTTTTCATTGATATAAAACTATAATACAACCAACGATACCTATATTGTTATTCTCCACTATCAATCGTGTAACTTCTAAGTGATTCTCTGAAGTAGATGGAGCCGCAACCAGAGGATTTGGAGGGTAGGGGGTACATTATTAATTGATAATAACCTAGTAATTTGAACTTAGGTCTCACAAGAGACCAAATCCTGCACCTATAATATTTAAAATATTAGGGTAATACAAATTAATTATCACTTACTTCGGTGAAAGAAAACACTGTGAGGAAATATGTACACCTGAGAGTTGTCCATAATGTTCTCAAAGGTATGTGATGACCGTCAACCCGCACTTGGCCAGCGTGGCAGACTATGGTTAACCTCTCTCTCATGAGACCTGAGCGCAACAGTAGGACGAATTGGGTTGTAATGAATTTAGACCATTAACAGTACAATAAACCAACTAAATTAGACTTTACTTGATAGTATCAGGCGTTACTTTGCGGAAATTCATTGTTATTAAATTAGTATTAATTTACTTTGCAACAATCCGCAA
>DWPT01002084.1:0-16947 GCA_018251895.1 Agathymus mariae mariae | reverse complement strand
CTTTATAATAGGACCTACGCTCGATCTGAGAGCCGTGCAGATAATTAAATTGGAAATATTTTTAAATGGATACTAAGGTTTTCAAGGAAGATGTTGATACAATAATATTATATCGTTATAAGATGTAAGAGACGATTAGCAGCCCGCGTTATATATATAAAAACATCTTAGAATTACATTATTCATAAAAGAATTTCCATATGTGAACCTAAGTGTGACGACGGAAAGAGGGTTGACGGAAGGATACTGATCCCTAGAAAGGTGGGATGGTCCCTATTATGGAAATAAACTTGCTTTAATACGCTGGCGCCGTCAGACTTCCCAAATTAGTGTTTATGCTGTTGAGACGGTAAAAAAAGCCGAAAATAATTAACGGATGTACCGTTTTTCTGTAGATGTGTTAGATTTGGGGAAATTGTATGTGCTCTTAATTTATGGAGACGTGGCTACAAGTTTTGTTGAGGCGTGAAACATCAAAAATGGCAGTTCCAAAAATAAGTATTGCAAGCCAACTTCCTACACGATGTATTATCTTGTCTATACTTTTAAATAAAATAATATAAAAGTGTGTATTAAGAAAAACAAATTAATATTTAATTTTGAAACTGAAATTCCTTTCCTTTTTCATTACAAATAAATTTGAATTTGGTATTTTGAAACAAACACCAGATTTATAATTTAAAGCATCATATTGGGAATTGGTAATTCCATAGATCAAAACCCAATACATCGCAGATAAAATTATTTATTGCCTTATATATTTCCGTTAACATCATGAAAGTGTTTCTCCGGTACTAGTAATATTTCGCTGCCAAATTGTATCGTATATTGCTATTGTTCTCAATTTCACCTACACGAGTTTTTATTTCCATACATAATTTAACAATAAATCTTCATTCTTACTCTCTAATCTTTACTACAGCGGTTTTTCGTTACAACCGCAGTTTTTTTTTTTTATATACCTCTTTACTTGTACACGGTACCAAATCTATTGCCTAAAATTTTAAGTGAAATTACTTGATAACTTCATAAAGTAACCTGCACCGGCCATTGATGTGCCGGTCCAATAAACTCCAAATGCTATTATGAAATGTCTTATATTTTCGGTTCTAGAGTTTTCGATACGATGATCTCAATATTTACTAAAGTTATTTCATCGCGTCATATATTAGATTTACGGCTCACATTAAGTTTAATGGTCAAGATCCCGCTGAAAGGGACAGGCAAAGTTACCCCTAATTATGGGTACATGTTTTTCCTTTCGTGTTATGACCTTATATGAGTTTGGCGTGCTCGACTATTTTCCAATAGTACTTAAGGTATGGGTGCTTCGACATGTTCAAATATTATATCGTTGGACGTTGCAAAAAGGTCTTTTTGGGATAACGTACATTCGATAACAAACGATGTATCGATTAGATCTGTCTATTTTCTGTCTGTCACAACTCTATCAATGTGCTGGATATATAACACATGATAATGTAATGTGAAGTTATACTAATATAGTTATTGTTATTGTTAATAATTGTAAATTAATGATTATGTAACTTTAGGTACCCCAAGCATGGATTTTAATCGATTATTAATAGACTATTGTAGGAGCAAGTTTTTGAGGCCAATTAGAAATCAAATTACGACAATCGCTCATTCCCAAATACGAGTACTACAACAAATCTACTGACCCGATATTTAGAGAATATAGGTTATCGGTTAACACTTATATTACAGTGATATATCATACTAATATCCTTATCTTTCTTTTTAGACAATCCTCACAAATGAAATGGTAATAAAAATCTTTGGACATAAAAAATCTACAAATTTACATTAAATATTTAATTCTAATATGTGTAGTAAGGTACATAAAAATCCTAATAAGGCCATTCCATTTCCGAAAGAAATATATAAGAAATTCCAAATATATTTTTAGGAAACCCTATTAACGTGAGTCCGAATTCAATTAAAATGTTTCGTAGTTATTTTTTTGGTTTCAATAACCTGATGCGTAGCTAAATTTATAGTATCGCCATCTTATCGTTGCAGCATAGCAATAAAATATCCGTTGTAATTATATTAAGTACACTAATGACTGACGGCTGGTTTCTATAACCTGTCTGTCCCTTGCTGGATAAACTGGGTTCCTATCCCATCCTGCGGTAGCTATAATTCAACTTTTGAGTTAAACTGAGGATTGAGCTTCGAGGATGTATCGCTTACCAAAAACAGTTAAGGATGAGACAAACATAAGTTAATTTTAGCTAGCATGGAATAGAGAAGTCATAGAAATTTCCCGCTAAGCAAACCATCCTACTAATAGTACTCGTAAAACACCGGAGTTTCCTCGGACTTAAAGAAGTCTGCAGCATACCTTCGTTACATTTTAGAAGCATTGGTATATAGAAGTATATTGAAAAATTTGAATTTAACATGAATATTAAATTCGTTATGCCGCTCTTATTTCCTAAGATGGCTTAACAACTTTGTGTCGATGATAAAGAGTGACAGCTTAACAAGCTCTAAGACTGTGGAAATGCTCATGTAATTTTGCACCTGGCAATCACCCATTCAACAGTGACGGATTGACACAAACTGTCAGTCATTGGTCGGTACGTCATTTATTTCTTGTATACAAAGAAGACTATAATCAATAATGTGTTTTAAGGACCTGAGTTGATATTTAGCTTTGGATCGGCTATAAAGCCAACTCAATTTGAAACTAATAATCTTTTATGAACGTTACGAAACTTTTGTCAAATTTAAAACCATAAAATGCGCCATTGACGTAGAATCGTAAGAGGATTTATATTAAATTTTCACTTTACGTGTTCCGCGTTTGATACTAGCGTTTAGACTGGAAAAGATTTGAAGGAGGAATTGCATTTCTTGAATTTGGATGCGACACGAAAAAAGATTCGATATCCAAGGAAAACCTGTTGCTAAAAATTTAAATTTAAGGTTGATAAAAGCTACCTGTTAATAGTTTGAATAGCTATTACTTATAGAGTGCAGTATAAAATAATTTGCAGTAATGTGGGAATTCTTTAGGGTCACGATAGAAAACCTAAATATAACAAGTCCTGAGTGTTACCTGAACTTCCATCATGGTACAACCTATTGAAAAATAAACGAGGCAATAGTGTTAAGTTCATTTTGTCGTTGTAAGTGTCAATGAGTTATGTACCAGCCAGTTTAATCCCGACGCTACTGTATATTGTAGTTTTGGTATCTCCTAGCTACCATCTTCTAGTTGGGACCGTGAAATATTTTTAAGGGTTTTTTGGCCGTATTGGAGTGGCCTAGAATACTGCTTCCAATCCCATGCTGGGAGAACAGGCTATCGTAAGAAACGACAGAAGCCAGCCTGCTTGGTGATAGGGCTTTGCGTAAGGATTATATTATCAGTAATATTATGAAGTTGTTAATATTACTATTGGTATTATTATGTTTCTGAGAAGCCCGCCTGGCTAGCTTCCACCCCCCTGCTTGAGTCAGCCGCCAAACGACTCGTCGTGTTCCGGCTGGGGGCTTGAGAACCAGTACTTTCTTTATCACCTTCTTCTCATTTCCTGGCCGACAACGCATCAATGATACCTTTGGTCTTGCTGAGGTCCATGAGTGACGATGACCACTTACCAACAAGTGGCTTGTCTGCTGGTTTGTCGGCTATTATCGGTGGGTTTGCCGATTCCTATTTAGGTATCAACCTGTCAATACCTTACCTTTGGTATTCATAACCACCGGTAAACACTAACCATTTGATGACAAAGTGATTTAAATATTGTTCATACCTTAACATAGTTACTAGTTGATAAAAGGGCCGACAAGCCACCTGATGATCAGTAGTCATCATCACCTAAAGATATGAGTAATTACTAACTCTCGGACACTGCGACCGATATGGAAACATTTCACCGTCAGTTTCAGAAGAAGGCAGCTAAACAGGTGGGCAAAACACCCTTTGAGTATGCGAGTCGCCTATTAAAATAAGCCTGGTGGTACAGAGGCCAGTCATCCCAATAGGAGGGAACGCTGGCGATAGGCTAGTCCGTTGTTCAGCAGTGTGTACCAAGAGCAGAGGAGGTTGACTTGAACTTGAAATTCGATGAAACTCCCTACGTCCCAAAATTTTTATTGCCCACTATACTACACTTTTATACCACTGATAAATACAAAGGGAAACTTGAGTGTGACGATCTCACAATAAAAAAGAAATGTAAATCCGGTGTAAATGTAATAATTAAATAAAGTGTAAAGAAGTGTCAATGAGTGATAACCAAGTCGGAGTGCAAACATTTGCAACAAGTTTATGTTCAGTAGTTGATGTTTGATTAGCAGACATACAAAACAACCAGCTGTTGAACCTGTCGTTGGAAAAACACAATATGTTTTATTTAACCCACTAAATATCTTAATCTATATTTGTGTGTGTATTATATATTACACACATGTATAAAACTATGATTATATGCTTCTACGCAAGTTCTGAATACTAATATTGGTACAGGTGCTTTATTCATAACGTTGTCCTTGCAAATTAACCCAAACTATAAACTCAATATTAGTCATGAACATTATTTATGTCTAGTTATGAAGTCTGGGTTGGGGCACGTCGCGTAATAATATATTTATTAATATAATTTTTTTAGTTATGTATTTATCGAATTATATTTTATGAATTATTCATCAAGTATTATAACTATTAGAAAGGTGATTTGGTTAGAAGCAAGGTATAGACGAAATAATATTTAATTTTGATCAGTCGTTTTTACTTACTCGAAAGAATCTGCTATACGTTTAGACGAACGCTTAATCCATGCTACCTTGAAATCCATAGCTATTGAACGCATTACCTGATAGATATTTTGCACATACTGGAATCATTTTTGATGTTAATCAATTGATTGAAATCAATTTTACACTTGTACCATAATGATATACCTATCTATGACTACATGAGAATTTCAAACATATCATCTGGTGCTATTAGAATATAATACAATAAAAAGTAATAAAAATAGGAACGATGCAATTCATAATCAACAATTATCTTGATTTTTCAAACTCTAACATATACGAGCAAAACAATCTGTTCGATATGAACTGTTAAAAAAACAAATCGTAGGTACGTAAGATTGCGATTTCATTTTGGCAAATGGGGACCGTCTTCCGAAACATTAATAAAAACAATACGTACGTTCATTCAGCAAAATGTAGAACGCGATGTGAACAACATTTCCCCTTTGTTTTGAATTACTTTTGTTTGTGCTACGGTTAACCAGTTTCTATAACTTACGGATGTTTTTTCGTTATATTCGAATCATATGTCGGTTAAGCTGTGCTCGAAATGTATACTGTCTGTAAGTTCATAGCTTTTAACCACTGCTTATCGGTCGGCAATGCGTCTGTGTCGCTCTTGGTTAAGACCAAAATTTCTAAGGAAATATGCACGTGGGACAGTGATGTAGTAATATTTATATTAACTACAGAATAATATTGATAGTACAATTATTGTGCTAAGCCTCACCCATAAGCAGGGGAGCCGGCTTGTCGCTTTTTACGAGATCCCAGTATATCGACATGGGATTGGCGTTAGTCGTCCACACCAGCCCAGTACAAAATAAGCGTCCAGTGCTCGTAAGCCCTCTTGCCGACCAACGAAAGCGCGTAACGAAACAATCTTTCTATTAAAGGTCCAATGGTAAACTTCGGTACCCTTTTTCTATAATACTATCTGTGGATTGCTGGATAAAAAATCCTCTTAGACACACACAAAATTCTTGGGTCATCTCATCATAGCCAAGTGTACTGAGCAATCATTAACCTAAATGCTCATAAAATTAACAAGATAAAAAAATACTATGTAATTTTAAACCCTAAAGTTTTAGGTGTAGAGTATATATTTGATAAATGCAGTCCCCCTCGGAGACTCCTTATAATAACGGTACCATTTTTAGTTAGCTACGGTATACCAAATAAAGGTTAACTGCAGAATTTATGTATGGTGATATAAAAGAAATGAGTTTGAGAAAACATGTTTTCGGTGATTGTTGTTTTTTAGAAACTAATTAGCGAAGGAATTACGGATACGGCTTCTGTTTTTTCATTATTGTAAATATAACGTCATATAAGAAATTGATAATAATTATATGTATATATACATTTAATTTGTAGTATTTGTATACTTTAAGTATATATATATATAAAATATAAAAGAAAAATATCAGTTAAACATAAAAATTATTATAAATATTTAAACAACAAAACACGGCTTCAATTTGAAGAAGATAAATGTCTCGGTTTCATCTCCATTTTTCACCACTAGGGGTTCTATTTTTCCCCAAATATAAGTGAGAGCAATGCGAAGCATACTCTCTCAAACAAAAAAGGAATTTTCCAAATCGGTTAATATGACAGCGTTTTGAGATAAAAATAATAAAAAACAAAACCAACGAATTGAGGGCCTTCTTTTTTGAAATCAATTATAAGTAGAAAAATTAATGACACTAAGTATCAATTTACATTGCATCCTGTACATATAAATGTAATTATAATAAATATCTAAAACACCATCAATACATGTGCGTTTCTTTAAGTGTGTGTAATTCTCTGGTTTTGTTAATTTATATTTTTATATGGTAACAATTGCGGCAGCCCGCGTGCTCGTTAATATCTTAATTTTTGAATCCTATAAGCGGGTAAATAATTCGTTCTTTGAATGCGACTTACGCACAAGCGCGCTTCTACATTTTCCAAGTTTTTGTGTAATATTTGCACATGTATTTAGTGCATCGAGTAAACGAATAAACAGTGTTACCTACCCTACTGAGTAGTTTCACTTCGGATACTTGACAATCAGAATAAGTATATTTTACGACCTCGTTTCTGATTTTAATACGCAATATTAAGAACGCATAGGGTAAAAGCTGAAAGCCTCAGACGGATACTTGCCCCTGTTTTGAATACACTATATAGGTGGCGATAGCGCTTTAGCATAATTAAAAACGCCATGCAAGCCATCCAAATACGCATACGCATTTTGTTCGTGTGAACGGAAATCTTCCGCGGCGAAGCTTTGACGGTCATCGAAATTATACTGATAAGTAATTATTATTAAGTATTTTTATTACTGATTGTGATTTCAGTCAACTTTTTGTTTCTTTGCACGCATTTGGGTTTGAATTACATTGTTTATTATATTTTATTGTTGAATAGTTTTTATTTATTTTGCAAATAACAAGGGCAAGTATCCGTATCAAAAAGGATAGTCGCCCCAGTTACCTTCGGGATAGTTGCCCATAGCGCGCTCTAGGGGCAACTATCCGTAACTATAAATTCTTTAACGAGCAAAGGGAGATTTTTTTTCTTTCGTCGTTTTTCGAACTTGCTATGACTTTAACTTATTTAAATAAAATAAATACTTAATTGTTCCATGCGTTCATTCCAGGTAAAGAGAAAACTTTCGAACTATAAGCGAAAAGCAGAAATGGTTCCACGCAACATCAGCTGCACAGAAGATAGTTTAGCACTGGTCATAATTAATACCAATGCCAAAATTATTGCTAAATTGTTGTATCTTTAAGATAAATAATAATACTTCACTAATAGCTTAAGTAACTTAAAGTTTGTATACTGCCTTTATTATATTTTTATAGTTCAAAACACAAACCTAAGGCGATTTTATAATGTTAATTTATATATTGCTTTGTACTTAATAAAATATCTCAGTAAATAATAAAAACTAATTACTTAAATTTGTATAAATTTATTTCTATCGAAAAAAATCATAGTGAGGTGTCTACCCCCACATACGGCAACTAACCCTTTTTTGAGAGGTCAAATAAAACAGGATTTAATAAAAACCAATATATATATATATATATATATTGCTTACGTTTACAAAAATAAGCTACTATAAAAGATAGAAGTTCTGTGTTTTGATATACATATTGCATTATTGCTAGTAAGTACATATTTGTTTTAAATAAAGCTTTTTTGAAAAGTGGGCCAACTATCCGGCGTTTACCCTATTTATTTATTCGTATTACAAAAGCCACTAACGCGGGTTCAGTAAATACATTCTCTTTGACCTTGTTTGTCAAAAAGAGATCGGTTTTATTGATAAGACATTATTGTTACATGCTGTGTTGATTTTTCTTTTATGTTTTATTTTCATATATAATAAATAGTGTTCTAGAGCATTTTTCACAATTTTGAATTGTTGACAGTTCAAAAATATAGTGATGTATATCAAATAAGTTACTACAGCTAAGTTAAACCAATCAAAATTATGCTTTTCGAAAGTTTACTATAAATGCAAACGATATTTATTTCGCATTCAGATGTCTTGAGGACTTTAATTTTATCCTTAGAAGGCGGTTATAACTAATACGCTATTTCAGTATTAATTTATGAGTTATGAAAACAAGAATTTTCAAGTATAAATTAAATTTTATTACTGTCTCAGTGCAATTCCTCGGCACCCGCAGAACGGAATTAAATTCCAGACAATAATTTGTTCACGATGATTATTAGAGATTTCTTAGCGATTAACGCACATGTTAGTGTCTTCTTGGGATTGAATTCGACTAAGTTTAGAAACGACCGGTCACATTAGTGTTCAAGTAGGATATGTCTTTACGAAATGAGGGTAACGGCCGTGCTTTACACCACTTCAGTGACCACTTCATCCTTGTAACAACAAACTTTCTAACAAACGTTTTAAATTAACAGCGCTTTAGTTTACCTGGTATGTTATCAACGCAGGCAACTGGTTTCTGTAACTAACTCGAAATAAGATTACAATCCTATTTGAAGGCGGTCATAGACACATTAATATACCTGGCGATAAAGATGGAACGTCTTATTTGAGTTTCTCACGTGAAACGTTCTTCCTAATTAATAAATAATAAACATTGTCAGTAAATGAAGTAAAAAAATATTCGCCTTGAGAATTCCTTGAGTCTGTTCTTCAGTACTACAAAAGTCAGTTTTTAAGAGGCTATTTTACTTCGAATTATAATGAGTGTCTTCGAATATTACTTCGAATAGATTCGTTTTATTACAGAAACCTCTTTTATTTTGAATATCATTCTATTGGAAGTTAACAATAACCTTTTTCTGTGTCTGGTTGAACCTTTGAACTCAGCTGCAGTGCCTAGTTAAATACTACACATCACCCGCAAACCATTTAGTTATATTAAAACAACATGCCTTTGATTTCAAATTCACTACAATAAGACCTCACAGACAATACACTACTTTAAAGAGTTTTATGAAAATCTTAGATTGCGATTTCAGATCCGCGCAACAGGCATCGGATTGCACTGCGTAACCACCTGCATGAGATTTACAGGAACAAGTCCTAGTCTCTATAAAAAGACTCTTTCGTTAGATATGGATGTCTGGAAGGATTTTCTAGTGTACATTTTTATATTGCAGTGTTGATATATCGGAAATATTTATCACAAAACAAGTGATGACATTTATTATTGTTTCATTTTATATGAACAGACAATGTTACTGAGAAATATTTGGTCTCAGTTTGGTTGGTAAAAATATCGTGTTCTTACCAACCGCAAGACAGGGAATCGAATGTAAGTGTGAGTGTAAGACCTTATTTATACGTAATACTGAACTAAATATGATATAGGGATTATCTTGGTACCTTAATAAAAATAACCTGAAGAAGACAACAGAAGGAAAGAAAAATATAAATCATAAATTAAATACATAATAAGTCCTTGAATAGTTCTCAGTATAAACAGATACCCTCACTGCCGCTTGCTGACTTTTATTGTTGTTTGTATTTGAACATTCTACTAAACTCAGAACACACAATGCTACTAGAAATCAATAACCGTTCCATGGTATTGAGGGATAGAGACAATGTAGGAGAGAGTCTCTCGGAATAATTTTGGTGGAACATTAATATGAAACAATAAATATTTTTATTTCATGAGGCATGAACAAGATGGTCGTGGAATAATTTCATTTCCATCAAATTATCTTAATGGACCGTTGTATTGTCCCAGCCAACGCAAACTTACATTCTAACACTAACACTAAACAAACCTAACCGATACAAAAGCCTTGGCTCAATAACCAACCAAGTTGGCGATAAACTACCTTTGCTATTTCAATAATAATATAATCATCGACATACGATGGGAGAAATAAAATAAGAATAAAAATATGTATATTAATATGTCTCGCAGCAATCTTCGTATTTACCATTAATAGGATAGACTAACGATCATTTTTTGAGAAATTTTGTTAGTTAATTTTATCATTAGTATTATATGATCACACAACTCGGATCTTTTATAACTGAATTCCTATGACTGTTCTCAGCAAGATCTAATTTCTCACGGTGGGCGTATTAAGAATCAAAATGCTGAATAAAATGACATTTCTTATTTCTCAGTTATTACTACGTTTCATAGTATTAGAGATTATTTAATGGTGAATTTAAACAATATGCCGTTTTATTTTATCATATTATTATTTATTTACTGGTTTTACTTTCATCATCATATGGTGTAGTATTATGGTAGTTCCGACAACTTTCAAAGCGACTAACATTTCTTTTTTTTTTATATCAGTCACTACGAATTTGAATAAAGTTTTATTGGCCCAAGCCGACATTCTATATACGAATAGTTTGACTAAAACCAATTTAGATTCCACACACAATAGAGCGCAGACTTCATAGCTCGAGGGAAAACTGAGATTAGGCTTTTATAACTTTCAAAAGCCCTGAAAATAGCAAAGAGAGAAACGAACGAAAATTATTACTAAGGTAGTGGTAATATTGAGTATTTTGTCATTTAAAGAATTATACAGCTAAATGAGTCCATTTTTGATATTTGTTATTGGGTACAATTTTCTGTACATTTAATAATTTATCCTATCTTCAATATAATAATATTGCAGAGATTTAAGTCAGTCACTTAAAATCAAGTGACAAAATTTCCTGAACTTTTTTCCAGCTTACTTTGTGAATTAAATCTGAGTATTTGTAACAACCTATGTAGGACCCTCTACCGAGCGTCATATAACAATACCCTCTGAAAAATTCAATTTCCATTAAGCGAGGCTTTCGGTCCTTTCAGTGCGACGGGAAAGTTTATATTTGGAGTTTTCAGCTTGAAGCATAAGTCCAGAGGCTTTAAGTTAAAAATAAGCATAAAAATGCTACTCCATAAAATCATTTTCGTAATTTTTAGGTTAAGAAAACATGTTTTCATATATATTAAGATTACTAATGTCAATATTGTTTCGCCATACCTGTAATCCGTTTAAGTCCACCAAGAGAAGGATGCTTAGTTTGGTTCCAGACCAGGTTCACTTAAGCTCGTTACGGCATTTACATCACAATCAAATATTTTTTTTATCAGATGTAAGGATGTAATGGACGAAGATCCAATTTCGAGTCCAGGCGAACCTACCCTGCTTGTAGTACCCTACTGAATAAGTGAAGTGGTCCCTTACTGCCATCTTTGATTCGGAGTCACCCACTCTTGGTTCATTCCTCTGACTAAAACCTATTCCCTCTGACAGATGTTGCTGAACTACTCCATCCGGTCTAATCCCTTGTCTGGCATTAATAGTGTCGTATTACGTAAGCAGATGTCTATTAAAGGCGGCTCGTTTGCCAGTTCTTTACCTTTATAAGACGTGTCCTTCGTCATCTAGACATGAACACGATGACTCTTATGTTCGCACCAACCACAATGTAAAATAATGACATAGTTATGTTGCACACATGTTCCAAATTAGAGTTTATTTGACACGTACTCCGTCGAAGCACGACGTAGTCGGTGTCTAGTTGGCGCAATGCCGCAACGCTTCGCCAAGAAATTATTGTATGACTATAAACTTAGCCACGTACTCTCTTAAAGCTCTCGTTATATGAATGATTGCGATCGTGCGACGACTGAACTAAGATAATGAAAAGTTTTATCATTCTCTCTTAAATTTGATTTTTTGTATTATATTCTCTTTCTATCATTAACAAACTAATTTCGGCATCATATCTATGTTTATACAGTAATACTTGCGAAGTGATTACATTTATCATTGTCGCTCGTGGTACAGCTGCTGCCGCTACAGCTGATGTTGCTGTTAGTATTATTGTTGTTAAATACGAACTAAAAAATACTAACAAAAAATCAGCGCCTACTTCATCCTCTCCCAGTCTGCTTATTTCAACCTTTTTTTTATTGTCTAATATTTTCGGGATCTATGAAATTCCACCCATCTTGGAAACTAAACCAACTGGTATCCAAAACCACACATTCATTCTCAATTCTGAAAATTTCTCCGTTTCATGATTCTTAGTCAAATTTTGTTCTCGTATACCTATGCGGTAACAAAACTAAATAAGCAATAATTTTAAAGCTAAAAAATAGATCATCTTTTAATCACATTGCAACCCTTGTTGAACTGGGGGGTTCAGGGCTTCCTTAACATTCTTTTATATGTGAACAGCCGACAAACGAGCACACGAACTACCCGATGGTAAATGGTCAAATTAACCATTGTCGGCCAAGAAAAAAGAAGAAAGGAAGAAACTAAGTACTGCCTCTCAGCCCCCAGCCGGTCCACGACGAGTCCCTCAGCAACTGACTCAAGCAGGAGGATGGTAGCTAGTCAGGCTTCATGAAAAGATACCAGTAATAATAATAATAATGACTTAATAATATTGGTCATATAATCCTTACGCGAAAGCCTACCATTAAGCAAGCCAGCTTCTGTCGCCTCTTACGACACCCTGTTCTATTTGGGGCCAGTTTGGGGCCAATATTTTAGGCCGCCCCAACACAGCACAAATAAGAGTGCCACGTTGATCGAGTACAGATAAGCAAACTTCACATTCCTTTGACAACATTATATAGAACTTTCCGATTTACAGGTCCGTTCCCGATATATTTTATCCACGTAGTGAAACACAATTTATTTGTAAATTACCATGTATATTACTAACATAATATAATCCACAATTGAACATACCTACACTACATCTTAAATCATGAAGCCTATTACAATCGCATTCATTTCCCCTTCAGTATTCCCTTTGACACGATAATAGGATTCCATGCGTCGGGTCCTATTGTATCCACGCACAATAGAAGGACCGCGTCTGTCATGTACACATCATATGTTCCCGACAAACAATAGACAGGAAATAATATATTGATTAATCCTCGATACATTTCGCTTAACATAGAATCAACACTTTTGTTAGAATGTATTTTTATGTGTATAAACAGTTCATAACAAAACCACTATTTCTGTATATCTATCTATTTCTGTTGTTGGATCATTTTGCGTTGGCTTTATTTGGATTAAAAATTCTGTCGACCTTGCATTAGTATTTTTGTATATTTCAGAAGAAAATATTAGAACTCAGAAGTGAATTGAGTTGTTTTTATTATTTTTAAAGGTCTATAACTGAAGACGGCTTTAAATTTTAATGCCTCTAGTTAATTGAATTTCTGAAGTAATGGCCTACGGAAGTAAAGCCAAAATGAAGAAACCTCGTAAAAATCTATTTAGCTTGATGATTTAAGGAAATTACTAATTGAGATTTAATTTAATTGAGACGTTACATTTCAGTCCTTAAACGTAGCAAATCAGAAGTGAGTCATTGCAATCGATTACGTAAACTCGAGTTTACAACACTTCACGAAAACATTTAAAAATGTAAATATTTAATAAAACAAGTGTAAGGAGCCGTAACACTCGTTTTAGTTGACAGACGATTTCAAAAGTATTACGTATTTTGAAACCTTCAAGAATGATTTTTCTTTCATTACTTTTTAAACAGCATCGTATGATATTTATTTTGTAGAAAACAAATTCAAAACACAAACAGCCGCCATTTGTTTTGGGTTGCTTGCTCTAAAAGTTTGATGGAATCTTTCGTAAAATTATATTTAAGTAAATGATTATAAGAAATATTATGTGATATAAACTCAGCATATTATTCTAAATTTGTTAGTAACTCACAAACTAGTAGATGGTCACTACCACCCAGGGTCGACACTGTTTGGTTGACCAAGGCTTGTAACATTTTACAAATGTCACTGTAACTCTCAATCGAAAAAAAAATTAACTGCTGTTTTGAAATCAAAGTATTGATGTGACTCTTAAATTTAATTTTCATTATCTCAAAACGACACCCTTTACAGCTTTTAGAACAACCGCTGCAAAAAGTATTATTCTAGATACAAAAGCATTTATCCTCATAATGGAAGCTTTGACACGCGCGTCGCACAGTGTATATCCTGTAAAAGATGTCTCTCCATAATAAACATAAACAATATTGTACGACAATAAATTTTACTTATTGCTCAAATGCCGGTGGTATGTTTCAATGGTAACCGTTCCGTCGTGTCATAAAGGTGCGCCGCTTAATGTATTAACCAATGTGTCAAACTCAATGTGACACCTTCCATGTGAAAATGAACTTCTTTATCTACCTATCTAAGCCACTGATAAACAAGTATAAGTGTAAATATGCATTTTTTTTTATAGTTTAAAGAGCTGACGTAAAAGCGGACGGGCCGCCTGATGGTAAGAGGTTACCGTCGCCTGTTGACATGGGCCACATCAGGGGAATCGCCAATGCAATGCCGGCCCTGAAGGAGAGGCTGAAGGTGTAAACATTTTTTAAAGAACCCCATCTCATAGCGCACCGGGAATACCGAAGAAGGAAGTTCATTCCACAATTTGCACGTTCTTGGCAAAAATGAACCTGAGAATCGGACTGTGGTGCTTTCCCACAAACTTCCTTCCTCGACGAATGATGTGGCCGACATTATCCGTATTTCGAGATTCAAAGCACGTGCGGGGCCGTCCAACACGTTCTATCAAACTTGTGTGAGCAGTAAATTTTTTTTTGTAAGGATTTCAAAATAAATTCATAGACATGCATCTCTTATTAAGAAGTTCAGTAGCATTATGCTACAAAAAGAGAAATATGAAAAAAATATTTTTCTGATTTACTTTACGCATAAAATAAATATTATGTGATGCTTCACGTGAAAACTTTTTAATGAAATCTTCTATGTTCAAACATGCAGTTCTGTGAATGACTTGCGTTATTTAGTACTAATAAAAGAAATCTCTTTCCAAACGTATGACTTTCATTATCCTAGTTTTCTAATTTTATATCATCAAAACTTCAAGACAAGTGTACAGTGAATTGTCTTTTTAGTTACTAGGAAAAAAAATTAAATGTGTCAAAACACTGAATCCACTCCATGGTTCAATGATAACAAAAAATCCAATTAATATGACATCACCAATAATTACACGATTGATTCTAATATCGAATTCAACTAATCTCAACAGTCGATTAATCGATTCAAATATCAATTTATATCGATAACAACAGCTAATCTGAATGACAATATATAAATGAATCTAATAATATCAAACGGACACATTTATAATTTGACATAGGAAATAGCGCACTAACGTGGAGAACTGCCAGATCCTTTCATGTTTATATCAAAAACAACCCTTCTATTATTTATTAAAACAAATAAACTAATTATTGCCGTCAGGGTCCGACAATGATTTATGTTTGCCGCCACTGATAAAAGATCCCTGAACCGATATAATTAGTTGCTAACTCGAGTTTTGACCCGGATTTGAGAAAATGATTGTTGAAACTAATTTTATGATCATACGTAGTACTCTTACATTCGTTTCGTTTTCGTTCGTGTCATAATACGCCGAAAATTAACGTCACTCAGTATGTAAATCTTATCGCTGATTATGGGTTGCAATGGTTGAACCATATTTTTATTGTATCAAAAATAAAATATCTTATGAATGAAGGTGATATAATAATATTTATAATTTTTATAATTAAATATTATTTCAGTTTTATTTATAATTACTATTACTATTTCAAATTGAATTATAAAAAAAAGTTACGCAAAACGAAATTTATTACACCGGTGCCGCTGGCTGAAAGACATTGCCAAGAACGCTGGCTGCAATTCCAAGTTGAATTTTTTATTTTAAAATAAAGGCAATCTTCTAGTTACCTGTCATTAATATTTATATTTCTATTATTAAAATTATCATAGTAAAAATTGTATATGTTTTAACTATATTATCTTAATATTTTATTCTACAAAAAAATATTATATCATAGTAATTATAGTTCAACTACCTTATAATCTTGTTTAGATGTGTTTACACTGTATTCCATTGTGCCAAAGTACTTATCTATGTACTTCCATCTTTGCTACAGAAAAGACCGAAAGTCAAAACAAGCACTAAAAAAGTATGTTGGATAACTGAAGAAATAATTCTTTTTTTTTGAGACATACTTCAACAAAATCATCTTATTTAAGGAGACAGCGCAATTTGCCATCGGGTGCGATTGAGGTATTTAAGTAAAATAAAGCAATATTCATTATAAATTACGAAAAAAATCTTCCAACCTAACAATGTACCACGTATATTGAAATATTTACACTTTGTCAATCGATCTTTTCTGTGATTTAATGATATTAAAGATTCCCTAGAAACCAATACCCTAGTCCTAGCGAGGATATTTGTAAGTATCCAACAGGGGCCGAACATAACTTACGTCTAGCGGCGTTGATAAAATGTTGGCCAAACATTTATTCTTCCTGATTGTACGCCCGGGTTATATAAAATTGGCTTCGCATTTGAAGCACGTTGCTTTGGATTAAGTGATGAATGAAATATTAACTTTAAAAAGTATTTATTATACAACTTTGTAACAGTGAATTAATTTTTACTTATAGTCTCACTTTCAATATCACTTACCCAAGTGTCAATTTTTTTTTATATATTACAAATAGCCGACAAACTAGCAGACGAGCCACCTGATGGTAAGTGGTCACCGTCGCCCATGGACATCAGTAAGACCAAAGGTATTGCTGATGTGTTGTCGGCCAG
>DWPT01002083.1:0-16949 GCA_018251895.1 Agathymus mariae mariae | reverse complement strand
CCATGGGCGACGATGACCACTTACCATCAGGTGGCTCGTCTGCTCGTTTGTCGGCTATTATCATAAAAAAAAAAAAAATCAGTCATTGGAATTAACAAATAACAGTATAATTCACGTACTTATTTAGTTTGTGTTGGATGCAGGGCTTTGTGCCATTAAATCCTCGTACTGCTCTCGAGTAAAGTAGAATGAGATCACTTTGAGAACGCTGAGCTAAATTTAATGAAGAGGTAAGCGTCTTCATTTAGGTAAATACATTTGTAACTGTATACGTCTTGTAACGAAGGAAGTCGTTGCCCAAATGGTTTATAAACTTAATTAGAATTTTAAACATTACGCACTATGCAAAACTCTTAATATCTGATAAGCAAGTGTCGTAATATCTTTCATGGTGCGTTAAAAAATTATACCAATGAAATATCTTTCAAATAATAAGAGATTGAAATTTTTAATTTTCAGTATTTACCTTTAAATAAGAATTTGTTTGTTTAATTTTTCCAATTTATTGGACATCCTATGTCCAATTTCAAGAAATTTTTGACAATTTTTTCTATAACAATATTTTATTTATATATATCTGCCTTATATATATATATATAAAATAAAGAAATAAAAGGCAGACTGTCAATTTTATTTCATTTTCAAGTTGAGATATAAAGTAGGGTGTTCACGTTATATATTGTTATAAATTTGACTTTTGATGGAAAGGTGAAGATCGTACTTTTCGATACACTTTACGTTCTTTGCTTTATTTATCTTAATTTAGTGTAGAAGTTCATAGACGTATATTTCGTACCTGGAAAAAATGAATAATAGAATAAAAGTTAAACCGTTTATTTAAGAGTCGAGTGCGGTTTCAGAAGTATAAACGATCATTAAATTTTTCGTTTAATCCACTGTTCCTTTGATGTTGTGTAAACAAAAGTTTTTAAAATGCAAAGAGGCACATTGGCCTGAAATCCGGAATGTAACGCGTAGTGGTGAACCGAAATATGGGTTAACGTTGATAGTGTATGAATATGAATGTGGCTTATTCATACAACCTAAGGCGCAGTACACACAGAAGAACAAAGATTTTGTGTAGACTTAACATAAAGAATCGGTAGGTATAAGTACAAACCCGAGCCCAACGTAAAACGCATGCGAAGTCTGCATGTTTTGTTCTATTTGACAACATGTAATAGAGAAACGGTTTATATGACGTCAGTATCGAGCGTGCCTGTCACGTCTATTATGAATGATGATTGATTGAGCGAAGTGACTTTTGAGACTGTTCATGGAAAAATACTTACGATTAAGAATTGTGATGATTTTTAAATGTCAACACGTGACACTGAGACCAACACGTTTCAACCCGAAACATGTAACTGTTTGAGGCAATATGCTCCGAAGTAAAACTATCTTAGAAAGCCTCGGTTTAATGCGGAAAGTACGTTTCAAACTGAATGCAGTATTTCAGTAACTCTGTGAAGCAGTTTCATTACCGTGTTGGTTGACGGTTTTCTCGCTCGCGACCCACGTGTCGTCCCATGTCGCATATCTACAGTGTAGATTGCATTTAAGAGTCTTTGTATAATAATCGTACTGTCAGCGTACTACTATTGCGGAAATGATACAAGATAAAAAATAAATACTGCGATGTATCCGACGCATTATCGCGGAACATGTGAGGCATCATTTTATTGGAATGTATTGTAAGCATTAATGTATTGCTATGTTTCCCAGGTCAGACCGAATCTATGGCTTATTAAAGAACTCACAACTGGTGTGCGGCTGAGCTCAGGTGTTTACAATATGAGTCTAAAGGCCATAGTCTACCACACTGGTCTAATGCGAATTGGAATGGACTTCACACCCTCTAGGTGTACAGGGTTCTTCATGGTGCCGTATTGGAGCGGCCTACATTACTATCTCCAATCCCATGCTGTCAGAACTGGGTCTCATAAGAGGTGACAAATGCCAGCATGCTTAGTGGCAGGGTTTCGCGTAGGAATTATTTTATCAATATTATTATTAAGTGAATAATATTATTACTGGTATTATTAACTTTCCGTGAATCTTGTCTGGCTTACTACCACCCTCCTGATTTAGTAAAGCGCCAAAGACTCATCGTGTTCCGGTTGGGGGCTTGAGAACCAGTACTTTCATTCTTTATGTTTCTTTTTTGGCCGAAAACGCATTAGTGACACTTTTGGTGTTACTAATTTCCATGGGCGACGGTGACCACTTACCATCAGGTGGCTCTTCTGCTAATTTGTCAGCTATTCACATTAAAAAAAGGTGATTTTCTTCAGTTACGCCAAACTGATAATTAATGCCTGATATCCACATAAATTGCGAAACTTGGATGTGGTTGGTAAACTATTAGACTATTGTTATGTAAGATTATTACAAGGAAGTAAATAAGTTTAGTTGCTAGTCGTATCTATAAATATATGGAACCTATATATATCGGAAGTAAGTATAAAACGCAAGATAGCACTAATTTCCTGTAATTACATTTTTATCAATTATGAACAAAAAATTTAAAGTACATTCAGAACTTAACTTGGAGTGCAGGATGTAAATTTGATATTAAGGTCTGGAGTTGGAAGTAAAGTTTGCTTCAATAGTCACATCACATTACACATACACAAGATGAAATCATCTCACTGTATATTGCCTTCTGACATTACTATGTTATTCTATAATGTGATATTGAAAACTTATCTCATTCATTGGACATGGAAAACGTTTGTCTTCTTTATTAAAAAACTTTTACACACTCACTCCCCCGCATTAAAATTCCCTGTATTGCGGGTGGCATAGACATACACAAATATGTCATTACAAATATCCAAGACCGGAGAACAAACATTTATTTGTCACATAAAATGTCACGTCTGCCCAGGTAGGGAATCGAAACCGGGACCCCTTGGTCGGCAAGCAGGGTCACTATCAACTGGACTAAGGGCTCCTCACTATTGTTATCGATATTTTTATCTCTGGTTATCTCTTTTTATTTTGTTACTTATTTTCTTATATTAGTGATCAAAAGCTGTTTGTGATCATTTACCCTCCTGAATCTTAAGCATCCTCTGACCGATTGGTTGCTTACCATGCGTTAATATCTGACAATTTACATCCTTGCACTGTAACATTAATTCTAACGCATGTTTTCGACTGTTCGTATCACCCTTTTAAAGTTCACTCTAGAAATAGGCCTCGGGTAATTGGTACCACTGCGAACGGTTCTGGGCCATCTTTAACCAACTGAAATTTCCTCGTTTGTTTGCAAAACTTAAAAATATTTCATAAGTTTAAAGTAAATGATATAATTGTAAATTCTAAATTTATTATTTTGTAAAATCGTTGAATGACGTTTTGTATTCATCGTAATATCTCTTTACAGGTCGATCACCGGTTCTCTGTGTCATAACTAATGATTCTAATAAAAAAGCGATGGCTTCTGTACTAGGACTGAAACGGAAATTGGGTTTTTGTATGTCATTAATTATTATTCTTCTAATAAAAGCTTACACACTTTTAGTAAGACGCAGTGTTGTGAGTGTTAATCAGAAACAATTAAGACAAAGAGCATTTATTTTTTAGCTATTTACTAGTTCTGGGCATCAATCCAAAAATCTTCGGGCGGCAAATATAATATTTTCTGAGTTATAGAGTCGATGCAATGTGCTAAATTAAATAATTGCTTGATGTTGTGAAGTTTAGTATGCCCTTAATTAGTCCTGGATAACTTTTCACGGGTTATATCCAAACTAATACCAAATGTTTTGGCGCACATATCATAATTGTATAACCGAGATTTCTTAATAAGATTAATGTTCTTGACATTGTGTGAAGTTTGATCACCTGGCGGAAAATGGCGGACTTAGTATAGTCCCAATAGATTATAGATATTTATACACAAGCATGTATGTATTCCTTATTATCCTTATTAACATACGTAAAAACAAATATGTTCATATTAAAAGATATTAGTCTTATAATAATAATATCAATAATAATGAATGGTCTGAGCTATAAATATAAAAAAAATATTTGTGTTGACGTGTTACAGCGCCAAAGGAGATAACTTACCCGGCATAGTACTTCAAAAGTTCGAGAAAGGAAAAAGTTAGACTAATGTGGCTTGGTTTATTTGTATACATTTTTCACGATACTATCTATGAATTTGCATTATTACCATACACATAGAAATGATTGCATCCAAGTAACTCTTAAAAAATATCAACACTGGTTTAATATCGTAATCATCATAGTAACTCGTACTGTCCCACTATTGGGGTCAGGTGTTCGCTCGCAATGAGTTGGTTTAGGCTACAGTCCGTCACGTTGGTCAAGTGCTGGTTGGCAAACTCCACGTACCTTAGAGAACATTACGGAGAACACTCAGGTATGCAGGCTTCCTCACGATGTTTTCTTTCACCGAAATAAGTTATAATTACTTTATTATACGAATATAAATTGAAAAATTTGAGGCGCATGCAAGATTCGAACTAGAGTCTGCCGTGCGGGATTCCTATGCTCAAACACTTGGCTACTGTATTGTATAGCAGTTGGTAAGAACAACCGCAGATTGATAAGGTTAAATAAACGTTAGATGGATATGGAGAAAATATAAATAAGTTGCAATAAAGAAGAGAAATAGAGTTATAACGAGAGAGTTGAGCTGAATACACTTCTCTAGCTGATATTTTTTTTTTATTTTTTTTTACACTTTTAATTTAACAAATTTTACACGTGATACATCAACTGCCTGTTGGGCAGTATTGAGCTTTTAAGTTTTGTAACAATAACGATATATTACTCTAAGTTGTGTAACTTACAATTAGTATGGTAATATATATATGATAGCTTTGTTATCTAATCATGCAGGTATGTAATAAATCATGTAGGTAATATTAAGATGATTAATTGCACAAACCATTTTCTTACCTTATACGGACAGTGCTCATATGTTCCAAATACTTATATCCATTGTGTTCTGGCATAGATTTGATATTTACAGCTAAAGTCTGTAAGTGATCCTTATTTGGAGTATCATTTATTGACATGGAAGCAATTAGAATGTGAATCACGCGGTTTACAAGTCAATAGTCGAGTTGCGAATATACTGATAACTTGATGGTGATTAGTTAAAATTTTGGTGATAAAGGAAGCAACGACGCGTTTCCCAGCAAAGAATGAAGAGCGAAGCTTCCCCTCCACCTTTATTGGTTCTCCGAGTTATCAGTTATAATGCACGCATACCATCAGAATTAATCAAAACAAGTTATCTGGTGCTCTAATCTCAGTCATTCTTCACGCCCCATGAGCAAGATGGTTAGGTTAGGTTACGTTGGATCCACAATGATTGAAGCCTTTTACACTCTAAAACCTGTTGACATTAGCAATTCTTTGCTTTGACTAATTAAGTACACCCACAAAAGAAGAAGAAGTATTTGGATAATAGTAGAGCTAAGAATTATACATTTGTGTTCACTAGAACCGATAATGTAATTCAACCATTCAACCAGTCACGTCACATGGAGCTAAAGATTTTAAATTAAAATTAGTTTTTTAGTTCATATTGTTACATAAATCTACTTATAGTAACAAAATTCGAATACGAAATTCGAAATTTTTTTTACATAATTAACACGACTCGTAGTATCAATTGCTTTACAATATAACAATTTAGTTACGTACCACCAACAGAACTACACACACTTTTATTGCTTTTAATAACATTCCCTGCATTTCTAATAATAAGTGTGAATATTTTATTTGTTACAACTTGGCTATTATCATCGATGTAACCGCTGTTTTATCGATATTTTACGACTGTTTGTTCGGGAAATGGGGTAACTATTGGTGTAACATTTTATAGCGCTCGTTCGTTGGTAAATAACAAGTTGGTAACTTAACTAAATAATATTCAACCTTGATTGTTTTTATTTTATATTGGCTGTCATTTGTCAATAGATTTTATTATACTTTTGTTTCGTTAGGTAAATTGTAAAAAATATAAGCAATAACCACATTTACTAGAAAATATTTTATTCTTTAATAATTTGCCTAAGTAAGTGTGTAAACGTCATGTGAAATCACAAAAGGAAAAAAAAAACCCATGTGTTCACAACTATAAATAGTATTATTTAAAAAATAACATAACATTGTGTGTGCATATTATTATGTTAAACGGATAGTTCTTCAAAACTTTCCCCAGTCAACCGGCAGATGCCGCATAGAGAGCACGCATTTCGCCGTTTGGAATCAGTGCCAAATAAAATGAAATTAAAATTCAGGTCCAATTTATTATTCACTGGGCTACAACAATAGACAAGAATGTATTGCAATAGTTATTTAGCGGTAGGTACCAAACGAAAAACGTTTAATAAAAAGGAAAACATATAAATTCTTTGCAGGAAACCGAAATATAATTCCCATATAACAAAAAGCTTGTATTCTGCTTCCGGGATGTATTGTATTCCCATTATTTACTCGGCTGTCAACACGGTCTCTGCTCGTTCAAGGGAAAACAAGCGTGATCTAATAGCCTGCTCTGTAAATCAATACATACAAACAAAACGGAAATGTCTGTTTGTAATTCTCGATGATTTTCGTCTGTATGTTACGATGAGTTAATTTTTATTACGCAAATGAATCAAGTGTTTCTTTAATATCACTTTTATTAAATTGAATTTATTTTTAACGTTGTGGGAAACTACTCGGCATCTTAACTATACAATTATACTTTAACACTACAAGCAAAATTTTATTTTTTATTTATGTGTAGCATTTCTTGTTTACGATTTTAAATAGAATAAGCGTTCATTATTCGTATACTTATATGTGAAGAGAAAATTTCCTTCTTCTTTTTTTCATCCCATTATCTTTATTTCTTTTTATTGGTACAGAGTAAATATTGATTCTTTAGTTAGTGCTATCAATAAAAAACAATTTGGTAAAACAAGTTTTATGATAATCTCAATATGTTCTATATAAAAATTTTCAAACAAAACAGTTCACTGCTTTACCTCCGCTGTGCATGAACTATTTTTCTTTTCTGGTTTTTGGAATTTTGGTGTTATCAATAAAAAAAACTATCGATAGAATGTTATTATATTAAAACAGTCAAATTGTAATAGTTAAAAATCAGTCTTCTGTCTAAGGAACCTGATTGCTAATCCCACCCGCACCTTTAATTTTTGTTCAGATATCTATTTATTCAACTCTTTATCATTTGTACACCGAGAGGCATAACAGTAATAAAACTATCATAAGTTACCTTTAGTCTAAATAAGTAAAGTCAAGTTAAACTAATCTATGTAATCAATATAAAAAAATAACCAGTGTAAAACCTCTTAAATTCAAACAAATTAAGTTCACTGTAATATTTTTAACTATCAACCCTGTTTGTTGCTCATCGATTATGGAATCGTATAACAGTAAACCGTTTCGTGAAATATTTTTAACGCTCTTTTGCGCTGCGGTCACAGTATACCAGAGGCAGTAATATATTTGCTATAAACTTGCTGCTTCTTAGTCATCAACTCATCGGTTTGTATGATGTTACGGATAACCATGGGTAGCGGTGACCACATACCATTATTTTTACAAATTTAAGGACTTACCAAAATGTGCCACCTGATATTAAGCAGTCACCGTCGCATCGCCGGCCCTGAAGCAGAGTGCTTTTTACACCTTCGAAGAACTCTATATCGTAGCGTCGCTGGAAGACATTTATGGCTATTGGGGAGATACTGTACGATATATCAGTGTATTGTTCCTAATATGTAACATCAATACGGACAGAGACGTAGGCAATCGTTAGCTTTTTGTACTATGACATAAAACCACTGGACATAAAAACTTAAGTGGAATGTTTCTCACATTTTCTGCGATATTCTCGTTACTCGTCTGTCAACGTTACGCGCCAGATGGACGATATACCTGATTCGTTGCTTTATACCCTTTTATTTCGAGGCTTTGGACTCGTCGAAGAATGATTTCATAGTAGATATTATACGGCCCATTCAAATTGATTTGATTTTGCCGAAGTGTGCAGCAATGTCAAGTTCGTGGCTTGCATTTAATTGTTTTAGTATATTTTATAAGATTTTACGTCTGCCAGCCTACGTGTGTATCGTTATCCCATGCTACGGACAGCGGGAATTATAAATTCGATTTTAATTTTTGAGTATGCAAACATGTTATTCAGCTAGTATATACAGGGTGTTCAGTAGCGACTGGATAACATTGAAACGGGGTTTAGCCGAGCTTATGATTAGTAAAATTGCTTTTCATGTACAGAATTTTGATAAAATTACGATATACTCAATACGGGAATATTGTTTACAATGAATTGTATCTTACCTTATTGTTATAATATAATTATATAAAACTGTATGAATATTTGGTGAGGTACGTTACCTTGTATATCAGCTCGAGTAACGTTTGTAAATTCGGTCGGAAGATAAGTGGTGTAAACTGAGTCATTGGAACGGCGGTGTTCCATACATATTACTTGTTTGGATGAAGGAAAACATCATGTGAAAACCTGTCGATTCTTCTAACCGTATCATAAATATAATAAAATCTATGGTTATTTGTCGCAATCGATTCCTGATTTCCACGTCATAAGGCGGGCACACCGACATGGGCTAGCTCTTACAATCCTTCGCAATGCGCATAACGAATGACGACGTCCGTACGAACGGAATGTTAACAATGTAAGGATGATGAGTCGCCGTTCAGCAGATAAAGGAACTAGGTTGTGAGGGTATTTATTCGTACAATTGCTACGCACACTTCAAAATTTGCCCTAAAGAAAATCGAGAGGCTGGCAACCCTGCGCTTTTGTTTAATGCTTTGTAAATTGACTCGATCTTGGTCATCAATAAGCCTTTTAGCACGCCTTTCCATCGAATCCAGGGCTGAAATGTGAGATTTGGCAGCACCAACACTTTTGAACTTTATTATTCATAGGCATGGTTCTCAGACTTCCGATGTCATTAAACTGTTTCTTAATATGCACTCACTTATTTTTCTGAAGCACCGCATTCAAAATCTAGGACAGTCAATATTGTTATAGTAATGGAATACTTAAGCGACGAAGAATGGAAAATGTTTGAGAGCGAACAGAATTACTGAGAGATGTTTTATATTTTCAACTTACATTGAAAATGTAAAAATTAATGCTCTATGTTTAAAGCTCGAAGCTTTAAACATATTCTATTTTTCAGTGTCGTTCGAATATTCGTATTCAACGTATTTTCTGTAGTTATTATTTTTATTTATTAAGTGTGAAGTCAAATATGTTATACGTTAAATGTTTTCTTTTTGTTTCTTTTTAACTTTATCTTTAAAAGACGTAACTTTGGAATTAATTATATTTAAAATTTTAAATGCAAGAAAATAATTTCAATCCTATATGTATTTTAAAATCTATATTTCGAAATTTATTTGGATATTTCAATTAACTTAAAAATGTTACGGTTTTAAAATGACATTTGCAGTAAAGACTTAATATTATTTTAAAAAATATTTTCTTAAAAGATTATACTAGCTTTTGTATATAACGATTACAATCTTTGTAGTGCGATATATTATAATAAGTTACAGTAAGAATAATTAAAATTTATCTAGAAACGGCTTAAAATACCTACAGTAAAATCTTTATTATGCTTAATGCCTATCGGACAAAAATTCGCCTTTCAATATAAAAAACAAAATAGGTGATCGTATGTTCTTAACACAAAACATATAAAGTTAAACGAAATTCTTTCAATTATTTTACCATACAATGTATACGGCGAAGAAACATACAAATACGGATATGTAAATTGTTTGCAGCGCTAATCTCCGATGGAAGCAAATTGCGCACTTCTAATCCTTGAACCGAAGCAAATAGCGGACTAGATTCAATAGTGGCAGGGATCGTACCGTACAAACGCCAATTTTGAACACTGGCTTGAACGCAGCATACACTGAACTGTTTTAGAGAATGCAGGGATTTTGTCGAGCACTGTAAAAGTTGGAGTGATACCAGTTTCTGCCCATTTTGCGTACAAATGTCTTTGCATGTTCGACTACATCAATATATATATATATATATATATTATATTTACTTATTTTGAATCATTCTAATAAACGATTTTATAAATTGCAGACTTACCTATGGGCGTTCGGTATAGGCAAACGGAGTTAACATTAAACTTATCAACGAAACGTAACAAATAAAATCACTAGTCTTACTCATTGCGAATAGTAATCTTCGCAGATATGGCAAAAAAACAAACTGATGATTTATATTGTGAATTTTTCTTTGACGCAGCGACAACGGTATATTATCCACAAAACGAAAAGTTTCAATGGGATTTATATTACCAGACACCCTCATTATTAATAATCTCATTATTTAATAATTTGTCATGTCAATGTTAAACAGCCGGGGATCAATACTGGGACAAGGCTGACATGGAGACCAAACTGGGTTACAGAATACTACAATAGAAATAGCAAACAGTCTAATACATTCTGTGATTTATCCCAAAAAATATTTTAACACAGCGGAATGTACTTTCAATATGGGTTCGTTCCTTTGTTTAGAAGCTCAGGCTTTTGTATAAAGGGAATAGTATTGACATTGCTCTGCTATCCAGCGGGGCTCATAGGGAACAAACGAGTTTCGATAGTGGCTGGCGGCTGTGTAAAGAATTCTGTTACATTTTACCAGCGTACACTTCAACGTTTAGAATTTTTTTTTATTACCCAACAAGTAAACTTTACGAACATCATTGCTGTTATTTTATCATAGAATATGGACAGTGAGTACCCGTCTCCACATGATGCTTCTGAATTCGCAATTTGCTTCAAATCCCTGGATATACTATGTGTAATTATATATAGATAAGCTCATAGTCCGACGGCTTGCGTCGATCGTAAGTGATCGATGGAGTTAAACGAGTAGCGCGGTCGGTTAATCGAATGGATGAACGCTAGTAGCAAAACTTCTTGGGGGCTTTAGTGTTTCTTACGACATATTTACCGTTAGACCCGATTGCTAACGTTAGATAGCAGTCGTTATACCGTATCGAAGGTCTTCGGTTGTCACTAGAACATTGAATATATGATTTTGGCATTAACATTTTTAACAATTATACTGGATCTGCATGGTTGTGTTCTATTCAGGCCTCATCAATTAATGGATGGATTACATCCGTTAATGGATTGTAATAATGCTATAATAATCATTCTAAACAGATTATCATATTTCATCTTACAACCTATAATTTTCCCACAGCTGGCCTCGGATCTTTTATAGTCCGCCACGCTGACCAAGAGCGGGTTGTCAGACTTCATTCACTTTTGAGAACATAAGGAGAACTCTCAAGTATGCTTATTTCCTCATAATGGTTTACTTCACCGAAGCAAGTGATAATTAATTTGCAGTGCGCATAATAATAAATAGAAAAATAAGAGGTGCGTGTCGGATTCGAACTCGAGTCTCCCGTGCGAGAGAATGATAATACAGATAAAACAATTACTGCCACTTATTTGTTTAATTTTTTTTTATTGATCCATAGAAGTCCTCAAATCTTTTTTATCTGTTAACAACAGATTTATTTAAATTTAACTCAATATATGCATGACTCACATTAAATTATTTCTACGTATATTATATTATTTATCCCCAGAATTATTTTCTTTTGTATTCATAAAAGGATAAAAAAGAAATTAAGTAATATAACGTTTTGTAGCTGTTCTAATAAAGGAAATATGTTTACAGATCAAATGATGAAAAGCACTTAAATAATAGAATAAATTAAATAGTAGTAATAGAAAAACTCATTCATTCTTGACACCTCAATATTCAAACATTACATCTTTCAACGTTTGTTTTCCGCTTTTCCTATAAAATAAAAATCATTCACCGCACTGGTGCAACACTTAATTTTTGTCGAAAACTAATGTTTTCTAGTGTATTCTTTGTTCTTTATTTTAACTTAACCGGACCAACTTTACCCTTTCCAATTTAATTTAGACACAATCTATAAATATCAGATAATTTAAAGATATTAGACGTGCGCTTCTTAACACAATATTTGAACTTGAACTCGAAGCAGCTAACCCCGTAGGATCAGTATTCGATATTGGAACACATAATATTAAAAAGGTAAATGAATCATATATATATATATAAGATAATATAACTTTGGGCTGTAAAAACTTCATGTGAAGTATCAAGTGGCCTCATTATGAGGAACATAGACACATTATTATATATATATATATATATATATATATTATTTCGTCCAACTTTTTCCAAATCTTTAAGGTATATTTTGGTGACCCAGTTATACCGTTATACCCAGTTATACCGGGGTTATACCGTACATAAAGGATTTCTGAATATTGGGTGTCGACTTTGGGCTGTAATATACCTTAAAGATACCAAGATACCAAAATACCAAAATACCAAAATATACCTTAAAGATTTGGAAAAAGTTGGACGAAATATGTGACAGACATTGGTCCTAAAATGGTCAAGTACCAAGGTAAATTAAGTACTTTGGTTCCATGGTTTTAAAGTTTTGAACCCCGTTCATTATACTTTTAACAATAAAAAAATGTATTCCATACTAACAAAGCTCTGTAAATTCCAATTATTTACTGAAAATCTGATGGTTTCCAGTGGAATAAAATTTTTCTACCTTTTACCAGGAAGATTACGCGACATAAACGGATTTCAATACTAGAAACGGAATGGAAATACTTCAGTCCATTTTCTAGAAATCTTCAAATGATTATACTTTTTATCAAAGCTGTCGGCTATTATACCATTATTTGAAACCGGCTGAACAAAGCCACGCTTCGGTATTATTATTAATTTGTGCAATCTTCCCTCAGATATATTCAACACCGTATCAGTAATGTATATAGTAATGTAACATACATACGCGTGAGTTTAAACTATCCGGCGATATTTAGAATCGGCATATATAACAGGGATGCTATGAAGCTCCTTAACCATAATCGAAACTATCGGATATCCAAAATAAAAATATGTCCGAAACCATAACCGAATCCGATAAAAAAGCCACGAATCATTTCGGATAGCGGCATAGACTAAAATAAACTCGGTTTTTGTTGACTTGGCCAATACAGTTATCATTTTATTATTTAGTTTTAAGGTATTTTTCTATGATTACGATACTAAATAATATTTACAAATAAATATCATACTGTTAGGTACCTTGTGAATTATATATTTTTTATTTTTAAAGATCCTAAATAATCTTATATCAGTTATCGAAATTATCCGAAACAACTGGATAATCGGAAGTTAATTCATATACGTAACCGTACCTGTTACTAGTAAGATATTATTCATATATCGGTATGCAGATCCGAAATTTCATATTCATAACATCTACAATATATAATTACCATTGAAACTCATTCTTTCTTCATTCTGGGATACATAATCCTTAAATTGAATAAGTTCTAGTCGAGCAAAGTTAAATTACTAGTTTCCTTTATTTATTTTGTCTTGTATTTATTTTTAGGTGAAATACCCATGTAATATTGAAATCTATTCTGAATATAAAACGCGGACCAACAAACAAGACAAGCTCGAATATCCGATGATGTTTTATTGCGTTAATATTAATATCGTATAACAGAAACGTTTAGTCGACGATTTTTTATAAAACGCGTATTTTATTTACGCCTAAAGAGGCTCACGACAGGATTGATAACAGGGTTTAACAAACAAGCAGGAAAAGGTAACTTGTATTGAAGGATGGATGAAGCTTCTTATAGACTTAAATTGATGTTGAGCAATAAGCGCTTTAAGTAACCTCGCCTTAGTTTCAAAACAGACAGAACATTTAGTGCTAGTAGCCAGACCCGCAATTCTGTTTCTCACATTGTTTGAGTAGCTGGAACTGTCTATTTGACTAGTCAAATATAGCCCAGTGAGCAAAGTCTGTTTGCTGCTATACAAAATAAACTACTCAAAGTTTAAGTTCAAACACAGTTTGGTTTAAATGTTTTGGAGTCCGAAAATCTACAGTTAAGGTTAATAGATGCAAATCTTTTGAAATAAAACCACTTTTAATTAATGATTTTCTTCAACATTAGTCTAGACTTATATTTACTTATTTTTGTGTTAATTAAACTGGCTGTTATCTACTGAGAAAAAAATCATTTAATCATTATATAAATGCGTGCTGAGGTCAGGAATCGAATCCACCATCAACTATCCTATACCGATATAGACAATCCATACGAAGTAGTTGAATAATAATGAAACAAACATGCTACATTTTCTTTCACAAATTTACAAAAATTCAAGGGAATTTTGGGATTTCAGAACTAAGTTCGATTAACTGTTCTATATTTACGTAAAATACATGAAAATTTATTTGAGTAATACGCCAGCCAGAACAGCAATATTTACGAGCTATTGGTTCGTGGGATTGAAACGAATACAGTTGGAACTGTAATAGATTGGTCAGTAAAACACGTTACAAAAGAGTTTTTAATAGTTGGAACCCATTGTAACAAACGCTTTTGTTATAAATAGAATTTACTGACCTGTTTTTAGATAAAACGCATTTTGATAAATCTTGCTTATTTGTGACAGTAAAAATAACGACTCAAGCTGAACTATTGTTGTAACTAGAATTAAGTATTATTATTAAACCACTTAAATTGTGAATGTTGTTTAATCAGTTACATTGTTTTGTAAAAAATATATATTTGCCACATAATTGCCAGCTCCGGTCGGGAATCGAACCCGATATTGGCAGCCGAAATCACTAAAGACTCGGATACGGAGTCGGGTAGTTTTATTATAATTTATTAGGAGCTATTAGAATGAAGTAATATATTTCTAATTTATAGAATTAACAAAATCGAGACTCAACGCAAAAATGGAGCAAATATGAAGTTAAAATGCCTGCTAAATAAGGAACAGCGAGCACAAACTTCGGGAGCACGATATATAACGTAAAAGAAATGTCTAAGATATTCTGAAGCGAAACAAAAGTTTTTAAAACAATAATTTTCTGGCGGGAACATTTTTTGCTTATCTGTGGTCGTCATTTAGTAAACCATAATTTGTCTATGGTACCTAATTATGGTACATTAATAAAACATCTTGAGTAGTTGTAAAAGTTAAAATTTTAAATCTGTTTGTTTTTCGCATCCGAAAAAGTAACACGCTCAAAGGCGTCAAATGCAAACGCTAGGAATACACGTACGAGTATTTTTACAATTTAGCAAACGTTGGGGGTTTTACGAATAAGCGGCCCTGACACTTTTGGCATTTAAGAAGATGGTATATACTGAGGGGATTGAGACATTTCTTTCTAGGATATGTCCATTTGATTGTGCGCCACTTAATCTCAATACGTGGTATTACTCGGTAGATATTTAAAGTCGTCCATAAAAGTAATATTAATATATCTGTTATCATAATGCTTTTATATGGGCCATACTTTAAATGCAATTTGTGAGTATCATAGGCTTGCCGGCAGTATTGTTAATCATATTTTTTGTGTAGTATAACATTGTTAATAATGCTAGATACATATATGGAATTGCACATTTTTATGTGTTGCAGCCATTTTACAGGATGAACGGTTTCTTATCGAAAATAATGCAATTTTCCCGACCTGTTTAGTTTTCTTTAGTTATATGGCATAAGTTTGTCCTTCTAATACAAAGTGAAGTTCCTCGGTAGTGACGCTGCATGCCATCCCATTTTCATATTGAGTTATTGAAGAACATAATAATCAGACAATCAAGCAATCAGACAGTAAGATAAGAAATCTATAACTTATACCTAACAACAACTTATTACGTAATGATATTTATAAATATAATAAAACACTAATAATGAAAAATCTTTACATTGATTTTTTTTTCTAAAAGTAGTTACTACATGTTAATTACATGATATAAACTTGGATATAATATGAT
Organism: Agathymus mariae mariae; assembly: GCA_018251895.1. Classification (NCBI taxonomy): domain Eukaryota; kingdom Metazoa; phylum Arthropoda; class Insecta; order Lepidoptera; family Hesperiidae; genus Agathymus; species Agathymus mariae. Next base: position 971 of record DWPT01002083.1, on the reverse strand, counting down.
TAGAATTATAGTCCGATTGTCTAAATGTATGTTACTCAATAACTCTAAAACCAATATAGCGATTTAAGTGAAATTTGTTGCGAAGTTATCATCAGGTTTTACTACGGAGGGATTTCTTAAGGTGCTGCCACATTGCTGCGATAAAATATTTTAAAACATTGTTTAACTTTTGGTTTCTTTATCTACAGTACTAATACATACTAATACAGTACTAATCAGGTTCTCATCATATTTAAAAAGGACCAATTACGAACCATTCCTTATATAATTAAGAAACAGAATAATCAAAATCTGGTCATAAACAACAGACTTATACCTTACCTTTATATACAATAAAAAAAATACAGGACCTTCTTCTTTTTTAAACATCGATAAAAATATCCCCCCAGCAGCGCTTTTTTAAAGAATAAAGCCTACAAAATTTAAATTACTGGTATTAAATTATTACATTAAATTATTGCTATCGAAATAAACAAAACTTATTGATAAGTTATTTGATAAGTTTAAAAAAATGTATTCTACAAGATTGTTGTTAATGTCAAAAAAAAATTGTGTTTTTAGAAAACAAAAGCTACATATGGTGGCAATTGTCGTGTAAAAAATAAATATGTGGTTAAAAGGTTTGAAAAAAGTTAGACAATTTTGAGAACCATATTTTTTCACAGCTTAGGCTTACTGAGGATCCGCCATATAAAAATCCTTGTTTTACTTCCAAGAGTCATCATCAAACTTTAAATCATGAAATAGTTTTGCAATATTAATATTACCACAAAAATGTCTTTTAACAACTTCTGGGTTCAATGGAAAAATTAAGGATTTTTTTGGTAAAATGTTTGTTTTTTTTATATTACAAATAGCCGACAAACGAGCAGACGAGCCACCTGATGGTAAGTCAAATTAGAAGAAGGTACGAAAGAAAGTACTGGCTCTCAAGCCCCCAGCCGGAACACGACGAGTCGTTTGGCGGCTGA
>DWPT01002082.1:0-16949 GCA_018251895.1 Agathymus mariae mariae | reverse complement strand
CTTCCGGGACCACTCACGGTAGGGATTTGTTGAAGCGATGGCGTAGTTTGACGTTCGAAAAGTGTTTGTAAAAACCAGCTTCGAAGAAATATTATTTCATTTCACTTCATTTCTTGATAAACGTGTCTTAATATATTTTCTGTAAATAGTAACTGATATTTTAAAGTTGGTCGAATAAACGTCAACGATTGCTTATCAAATTATTTATTTAACATTCATCTAAAGATCAACATTGAATATAATGACGGCAATTGAAGGAGACGACGTAGTATACATACATCGCAATGAATACTGCTCTATATATTAAGATGCACACAGTCTCTACGCATCCTACAGATCTTTTGAATTATTCGTGTATATCTTAACACATTTCTGGCACTGTTTATTTTGAAACACTGCATTTTTTAAATGCTTCTTTGACATTTGACCTCTCCGTAAACTAGGCTTTCCGAGAAGAAATTTTATAGTAGTAGAAATGTTGACAAGTTTAAAAGAAGATAAGGTGGTAAGAGTACAGTTAGCAAATTGTTTGTAATTCAATAAATTAGAGATGCCTTATTATACATGCCTTTCAAAGATACATGGTGAACAACAATTATTTTGAATACGAGTAGTGCTTCCTGTTCATCGAGTAAATTGTCAGATTTCTAATAATAAAATAATTTCATAATTTCTATTTCTATACATATACTAATAATATAATTCTAAATGAACGGTTTCTGTACTTGAACGATATATATGAGATTTTTTTTATTAGGGGCCTTTATTAAAGCAGGAGATCGCAAATCAATACATAGTTGTTAAAATTTTTGTCTGTTCGCCTGTGCGTTTGTTACCGCTAATCTCAGAAACTGCTTAACCGATTTTATTCTGGTTTTCACTAATATATTGAAATAAGCGTCACTTAAAACTTAGTTTGTTTCATTACAATCCATCTATAAATGCAAATGCTTAAGGTAGATTTTCCGAAGCGAAGCGAGCGCATATGCTCGTCAATAAAAAAAAACAACACCCAATAACAAATACAAACGTAGTTACTTTAAAACGAGTTGTATATTTTGTACATTTTTCTCGATAAAACCCATTTCGACACTTATTTACCTTCCCTGCAATATCTCTGAGCGATGTTGGCATCCCTGCCCGGATCAGCGCTCGATGCTTTGCGTTTCACGAAGAGGCACAATATCAACTCCAATTTTTCCATACATTTGAATGTAGATACGTTTAACGGGTTTCTTTTATACGACCTACCAGATCCTGAAGTCCATTAAGATTCTGGAGATGTGTCATTCACATTACTTCCCGAAATTATGCTTCGGAGCAATAAGCAAACGTAACTTCAACATTAGTTGCCTGCTGCTACTTGACCTGGCAAGTAAATGGAGACCTGAACCGTTCAGTTACCATTTCATTGGAGTGCCTTCGGTGTGGATTGGTGGAGAAGAAGAAAGTCAACTCGAATGTCAGAAGTTATTTGCAGTTATGTCTATTACTGAAATCTCAAGTCTGATTCCTAAAATGTATTTATGATTCTTCAAAGACGTTATGGATTTAAAAATTTTGTATTTAGATATGTATATGAATATTTTTTTAATTAGATATATTTATGAATATTTTATCGGTTCCAATTACTGTTATGAATTTGAAATTATTTCGAATTATCCGTTTGTTTCGGATATTAGATGATTTGGGCTTGGTTAAAAATATATAATGTTTTTACAAATTAAGAATTTAACTATAATCTCTAGGTATTATTAGGTATTATAATCACGGAAAAAATAAAAACTGTCTTAGAATTATCGCATCGGCGCGACGGCGAAAATCTGTCATAGCGTGTATCATTTGGACTGCACCTATCCGAAATGGTTGGAAACTGTTTTACTGGATGCGGTTTCTGTTTCGGATATTTTTTATTTCGAATACCTGATAATTTCGGTTACGGTTACGGAGCTCCATAACATCCCTGCACTTAGAACATTTTTAAGATCTTTTTTTAACCATGTGGGAGGATCTATTTTCTGCAAAACATAATCAGTTTATTTACGGGCCACGTCATTTATTGATATACCGAATCATTGCTTTTCTGAGTATGACAAAGTGATAACAGAGAGAAAGGCACGAAGTCTTACAAACGTGCCGTTATTTGACTCACGTGCGCGACCCTCACACGCCATCTGAAATGGTTGCATTAACTAGACCCACGCATCGAAAGTGATAGGTCGTAGCAGATAAGACTTTACTACCTCTGTTGGGCTGACGGGGGGTCGACCACGAGGATAAATGATAATAAATATTGCTATGAAACAAGTGTAACATTTTTTAGAGAGCAATGGACTTCCTGACGGGGCACGCTTCGATAATACCCCTAGTGTTGTACATGTTTATGAGGAACTGTGACCATATACGTAGCCGTTTGCAGGCCGGCATCTTAGAATATATACCCGGGGTGTCATGGACAAGCATAAGTTAATCGCAAGATAACCAAAAGGACGGAGACTTGAGATGTTTACCTATTCCAGAAATTATCTGTTCTGGACATCCAATGGACTGTGCAGTCGACGTGACGTGTAAACTTTAAATAAAACAGAAGTTAGTAACGTGTACAGAGCAACCGGTCGTTCTTGCAACAACTACTCCTTGCGCTGCCACCGGCTCCGCAAACTTCGACTATTAGATTAACCGGACTTAAAGCAAAGGATTCTCGTTCAGGTTTTCAATACAATGAGATACCAAGTGAAATAGGTTTTGTGTTCTGTTTACTAACTTAAAGATTGGTGATACTGCAACGATCAACACACAGATAGAATCACAAAAATAATACACGCGTCCTTTGATGGACAGTATACTATTGTTGTACCAAAATACCGGTACTCAAGATATGGAGATTATTTGGATACATTCCTGTCGCATGAATCGTAGGCACGGCTTAAACAGATTCTATATATAGTCAATGTCTGTGTAGTAAAATACGATTTTAAAAAAGTTTTACTGCCTTCAATTTACCTAGCCAATAATATATTTATAACGGCAAACGGCAAACGGCCAACGGCAAACCAAACGTTCATCACAACTATGTAATTTTGGATCATAAGAGTAAATGGACATTTGTATGTGAGCGCTCAAGCAATATCGGGCGTCAGCTTGCAATACAGGTGCCGTTCAAATTTTATTGACAAAAGCATCAAATACTATTTATTGGCGAATACTTGGTTCATTGTTTTATTAAACTTTAGTCGATCTCGCAGCTCTGCGGCTCGCGTCGGTTGAACGAAAAGTGACGCGATTGCAGATGCGGTCAAAAGTCTGATGGCATAAGTTCTTGAGTATTTCTACGCTTCTGAGATCACGTTATTTGATAGATCTTCGACCTTAAAAGAACTGCGGACACAGCGTTTCACAAAAACGCAATCTCAGTTTTCGAGAATATAAAACGTTACACTCGGTGAGTCGGTGAGTGAATAAAGAGTTCAGTGAAACAAGCACGGCATGTTATATATGAGTCTTTATTAAAAATAATGGAAACATTTAGACGATAGAAACACAAATCATTCATAATGTTTAAAACAACGAAATTCAATATCGCTATTTCCAAGGCCAGCGATCGGTGGAATCCAAAATGGCGTTGTTCCTTAAAATTTTCATCTTGTTTAATAAATGAAGGAAATATGTAACTCCATCCCGATTGCACTTACATCAAGGAATAATAGACGCCATTTTCAATTACCCATTTTGTGAGCTCGGCACAGTTCGACCAGAGAAATGGAAAACATGCGATGAGGAAGCTATAGAGGCAATCAAACAACTAATATATGAACATGATATTTTGGTAGCCTCCGCGTCACTGGACGTTTTTGTTTTCAATATTTTGATTCATAGGCTAGGAATACATTACTTACACGTCATTTTATTACTAATTAAAGTGCTGTAACGAGGCTGAATCTATAATTCGATTTTAATGTAGCTAGACTGTTTCATCGACGTAAAGGCCAATACATTTGTTCGTCAAAAGAAACCTGCATTTATGTAATATTTTTTAAGATGTCTGACAGGTGTCAATCCATAATTGTGTAGCATATTGAACTATGGTTTAAAATTTCATTTTGTGAGCGGATTTGAGCCCACCAGATAGGATATATTTTGTACAAAACCTGCATGGTTTCAACTCGGAAATATAAGATGTGACATAGTACGTGCGTAGTTTGGGCCAGCATGTTTGTTAACAATAAAATAAATATTTTCGCTGTCTAATCGAAGGTTCCCGTTTCCCTGGTCGGACTGTATACAGTTACGTGTACATACACTACTCGTATATCAACACTGACATGTTATTGGTCTCCGCGACAAAACATTTCAGTAAGCATTACATTATGTCACTTAAAATTAGTTGTTCCTCTTTACAAATCTGGATGTACTCGTATGTTACAGCAAGTATTTACAGGTTAGTACAACGGTGACGAGCGGCACGCGCATTTCGATACCGACGATACTAGAACGAGCGTTACCCTCGCTTACTTCAAACATCACATTTTCAACGAAGCATTACGAGAACCTCTAAAAGTATTATTATATTTAGAATGACAGTACCCAGAGATAGTTACGATGATAGCGTTACCGGCCGGTCACCGATCAGTAACCGGCTACATGATGTTATTGATAGTGTAGACTGTATACTGTATTGTGCGTGTATTAGTGAATGCATACTCGGTGTGTGCCGGTGTGTGTCCGGTGTGTGCCCGGTGTTTGTCGGTGTGTGCCGGTGTGTGCCCAGTGTGTGCCCGGTGAGTGCCCGGTGAGTGCCCAGTGTGTGCCCGGTGTTTGTCGGTGTGTATCGGGTGTGTACTCTGTATGTACTGGATGCTGTTATTCTAATTTACAACCCTACTTACAATATTGAATATACATCTTTAGCCCTAAAAACATTTAGACTATAAATACATTCAAGTGAATACAAAACATATAGCTTTTATATAATCATTAACAATTTACACGTTCTCGATGCTCGCACTCTTATCGTTATATTCAATAAATGAATTGTAAGTACCTAATGCACAGTTTAATAACAGTTTTAAACCAAAATAAATATACTATGAACATTGTTTATAAAAGCTATTGCAAAAAATATATAAAAATGAACTATAAAATCAATGAAAATATAAACGTAAAATAGTAATTATAATTATTAAGTTAATTATTTATTCTGAAGAGTCCCGCGTTTAATTTACGTGACATTATACATATAATCGAATTATGCAAATTTGGTGTGTTTACTGATATTTGTATTGTTATTATCATTACTTTATATTTAAACAGTATTATGTATGTAAGTGGTGTCGGTTGTGCGTACTTAATGTAATACAATGACAGTTTGATCTGCTGTTCGTGCAAACAGTACAACACGTCGAACACTCCGCTATGGATTGTTGACAGCGATGTACGTCCCCCTATTGGACCGTTTTGATTCGAACTACTCGAACGAGAATCGCTTCAAAAGTCAAGTATGTCAGTCAGTCAATTAGTAGAATTTATTTATATGGTCCTATATAAAATTACTTTCTATACGTTATGCCCAACATTTTTATGAGCTTCGACTTAAGTGAAAATTTATTAATATCCACTTACTATTGTGGCTTACACTTTAAAAATATTCTGCGTGCAATCGTTAAATAAAAGTGCATTATGTCAAAGAAGAGTGATACGATATTTATAGTTTTCTTAAAAATTTTAATTTTCTTTAGATACTATAATAATATATGATGCCGAAATGCGTCGAGATGGCTTATTCTAAATCTGCGACGAATCCATAACAAACGCCAAAAGATCTAGTGCCGGATCCTCACATCTTTACGTCATTTACAGTACTCAAATCCTTTTGAGTTAATACGTAAATAGATACTTAAGTAAACTGTACATATTAATTATTTATTTATTTATTCACCTCGTCTTTTGCGACCATTAAATATATCACAAATATTTCATAATATTGTGTAGCTATTTCCAATTATTTAATTAAATCACAAATATAAAATCCACCCCTGGATAAAACAAACATGTTCTAGGCCTTTCGTCAATGAAATAAAACCGTATTAGTTACTTTTAAAAAAATCGAATCGCAAGGCTGTCACGAATAATAAACTATGTGATATGAATCGATATACAATACTCGATGTGCACGTGTGTTTATATCGTGTGTATTCGCGGGTATTCATGTGACTGAACTAACGGAGACTTTTATAACTCGTAACAACATCATAAAACCGTACACCGAAATACAATTAGTTCGCTGATTCGATAGTCACTTAATCGACTCAACTCGATCATTACCGAAGTGCATATCTAAAATGCAGATTGTAAAATGCATAAACCTATGCACTATACAGTATTCGTGCAATATCACAAACGCCCTCTGAGCTTTTACGTTTACCGAACCACCTGAGCGTACACGCGAGTCCATTTCACCGATTCGAATGGGAATCGTTCAACTAAGTAATCGTGGGCGGTCGTCACTCGGTGCGGCTCGCCTGTAACGGAACAAACGATTAAGTACATTGTTACGAAGACAATGTTAGGATCGTCTTTGGCAAGAAATATCCGATCGTGTATTAGACGACGGAAGCCGATCGGACAAAGGTTGGCTTAGACGAAATTAAATTTTATGTTCGGAAAATACAGTTCAAATTTCTATAGAGGTTTTAGTTTTATAATAGAACCGGCGAGTACTCGTCCAATATTCGGACCCGGTCGCCGGCCCGGTCTTCTAGTGCCTACCTATTGTAGTAGTTAAGATTGTCAATACCGATTTTTCAATTTCGGAAGTTACCGTAGATCAAGCGATGTATTTTCACAGTTTTATTCTTATGTACATTAAACTATAATTTAATTTATTACCATTTTATTAATTTCATATAGTCACGATTTTCAGATATAAAATAAACAGGAGGCACTAGAGAAAATATCTCAATAGGAGTATGAATTATCGAATTGCGACTTGTACAACTCGGCGCTTTATCGCTCGACTCTAATTAAACATTTGTAAAATTGATGTGTTCACTATTGCTCCCGCTTGAGCGTCATCGACAATCGAAAGGTACCGCCCATCGTCATCGACGTGTCGAGTGCGAGTTCTTCATAACGCAAACGTTTGTTTACCGAAAAACAAAATGATCGACTGTGGTGGCGGTAGTTTGTGTACGGCCGGCCGGCGGTGTTTTCGATAATAAACGAACCTGCTAAAATCTGAATACTAAAATAAACAACCAGCGATTTCCATATATTTTTTCCTCGAGAAGCGTGGAAGTAGCTTTTGATTTATGAACGCTAGATACATTTACATAAAATTACTTCTTTGTGTTTGTATAGCATTATATAGCATTCGAATTACATTCATCGAAGCGCGAGTCCCACCAAATTGAGATTTGCAGTATCATCGGAATGTAATTCCAGTAATGTTCAGGGGGGGAGGAGGATAAAAATATCGGAGGATATAATATTACCTTTACGCAACTAGTGCGACACACAGCACCGTTGCCATCACGCGGTGGACCAGGCGGTGTGGAGGGACGTGAGGCGCGGCGGCGGCGGAGCGGCCCGAAGCCGCCAGCGCGCTGGCCGCCGCGTCGACGCACTGCCGGTACGCCGCGTGTTCCAGGCACGTGATCGCGCAGAAATGCTGGTGTGCACACGCGCCGTCGCAGCTCTCCGAGCCTTCGTGCTTCACGTTATATGCACGGAAGTACCTAAACAGCGCCAGAGTTCATGGAAATGAAAGCGAGTAAAAATTTGGCCATTAACGTTCAATGTGCAATAGCAAAGGTCGAGGATTAAACCTCGGCAATATTACAAATCAGTATCATTGTTTTAATCAAATTTCAAAATAATTTATTTAAAGTTAAAAATTACAAACAAACTGATAAAACCTTTATATAAATTTTGGAATAACTTTTTAAATAATGCTTCGATGCAAGTTTTGGACGTTTACAAATATAGTAAGCGGGCAGATCAGTTCTGCGACAACATCAAACGAACTACAGTGTTTGTATATGTTCGACGGTTTATTGTCGATTTCAAACTACCAACTCATAAAAATATTAAAACAATTCCATAATTAAACAAAAACAAATAATATAGTATAATCTGGGTAATACGAATATGACACTAACTTCATAATATTTATCTATTGTAAAGTAATTTTTTTTGTATTGCGTAACGATCCTGCCCGAAATGAGGCAATATCTAGCCGCGGTCAGCTTTTCTGTCGACATCAAACACGCCCCCTGTCAGCACATCACGTATCTAACGTAACACTCAAATTAAGGAACGCTATTAAGGGATAAATAAGCGCGTGGCGTAAGGCTTCCGTCACGTCTGGAAGGTACGAGTTGGAAGATCACCGTTGCATGTGTCATGCTCTTTAAAATTCCCAGCAACGCAGCTTTGCAGCCAATATGCTTCGACAGGTGTGACAGTAAGGGGCTAAACTAACTTATTAAACATAGTGGTTTCCTGCGGGGTGCCTATCCGCAGCCTGTCGGCCAGCCCGTGCAACGACTCGGCGGACACGTCGCGCAGCCCGTAGTGGTGCGTGAGGTTGTACTCCGCGGTCCACTCGGCGCCGCCCGCCGCGCGGTTCGCAGCCGGCAAGTCCAAGTAGAATTGTGTGTAGTCCAATACCTGAATTGTTCAAGCATTTCAATATTTTTCATAAGGTAAGGTAAGATACCGTATTTTTTTAAGGTAAAAAACCGTGAGCAACCCTACATACCTCATAGTTTCCATGTCGCAATCAAAACTGTACTCGCCAGTGTATCCTTGCCACCTTAGCGCATTGTTCGAGCAGTTAGCCATTTCATCAGGTACAGCAATCAAGTCAAGAGTGATATCGATGCAGAACAATTCAATATAACTTGAATTTTGCTCACCTTGCCAGTATCAGAATCAAATTTGAAGAGTCTAAGACCGGGGTTGGAAGAGCCAACAGGATCGTGACGAGGGCTGACGGATGGCGCCAGCAGAGCCCACGAGACCGGTTGATCTACAACGACAAATATGTTAGTATAGTGTTTTGTATTGTTACGTTGTAAATATAAATAATTCGTTTATTATGTGTCAGCGTCATCATCATCAGCCTATATCAGTCCACTGCTGGACATAGGCCTCCCCTAATGAGCGCCATTGGGTCCTGTCTTCGGCTTTCCGCATCCAGTTTTTACTTGCAGCCTTCCGCAAATGGTCACCTCACCTGGCCGGAGGGCATCCTACACTACGCTTACCAAGACGCGGTCTCCACTCTAGAGTTCGTTTACCAGCGTAAAAGATCTTTATTGAAATCTGTAGCAATTTAATTGGAAGAGTATCAAAATATCAATTATCTGTTGAAAATTAATAAGAAAAGTTGATGACATAGAAAAATTCGAAAATTTTAAACGTAATCTCGGAAGCATCAAAGATGTCTCGAGATATACACAAACGACAATTGCTTACATCCGCCACTGTCTTTAAGACGGTGCTACTACATATATTTCGTAGTCATCATAACTTCACACACTTGAAAACCTTATATCCCCACTCACGAAATCAACTTAGCATCGAACCAAAAAATTATTGTCAAACTCAGTATTCGGGAACTGGATTACTCCGTCGGCATTATGTACATACATAAGTTATGCGACCAGCCGTCATCCCGAAATCATCTAACACTTCTTTAACGTCTTAAAATCAAACGGAAAAGGTTTTGACATGACATTTATATGAATAAAACAGCTTTAATATCATGTAACGGTCGACCCTTGTATTCAAATATATTGTACATTCATCTTCGTAAATGTTTTACTTAAATGCTTGCAGGTCCCACTACAATACCTTGGCTATAATTGTCACTATTTTATTTGACAACGTCGATAAACAGGCAGGCTTGCGACTTGGTGAACAAATGTAAAACTAAGCGAACAGCATCAAAACATTGCTCGATAGATTTGAGAGGTTATAAGAAGAGCTTCTAATAAAAATAAGAGATAGATAGTAATTTCACAGGGTCACGATATTATGTTCTATTCTATACCTTTGTCGTAAATAATTCGGAACGTATCCGCGTGGAGATGCCCGAAGAACTGGCCGGCGATGATCTTCGCGTGCCGACGGACCAGGCGCAGGTACTTGGCATTCGCGTCCACGGAATGAGCGTTGTACGCCAGCCCAGAGTCAGAGCCTGGAGCAGCGTGTCCCACGATATATACCTGTCCAGTGATATTACTTTCAATGTTTTGCTATGAACGTTGCTTTGTTTTCTCTATTAAGTAAGTATAATACGTATCAAGATTTTGAATAAATTCAAAAGTATTTGCACCGCGCAGTATCAACGTTTTCAAATTACTGGTACCCTCCATTCAATCAGTATTTCATTCATTTTCAAATTGAACGATTTCCCGAAGCAAACATTTAAAAACAATTTGTCTGATGCAACAGAAACGAACGTTTCGCGATGTATGAAAAATATTGCATATCCAATTATAGTGCCCACGCTAACTCGCATAACGAAAAACTGTACGATCAAAATTGATTCGCAAGTCTACTTATAAACGCAACCAACATACAAGTTATGCAAGTGATCGAAGAGCCATGACCTTCGGAGTTGAATGAGAGACAAAATTTTATTTTAGATTGACTGAAATCTCTGGCTTTAAGCGATATGCTTCCAAGGACATCAAAAACAAATTGAATTTACGTACCCCTTTAGGCGGTCACTGAACAGTGAAATATATATACTAAGTGGAATCTTGGGCTAATCATAATAGCAAGAAGTAAAGTCCAAATCATACCATCACCAGATCCAAAAATATATCCATCGTAAAAATAAATATAAATGTATCATGTTCTTTCTCAATTTTAAAATTTTATTAGCAGTGTACTGTTTACCGTAGAAGTCCAGGTTATTGACCTCAGTAATTAAAACCACAACTAACAGCTCGGCGGTATCGCTCCGACAAACATTTGGTACGCAGAATTATTGCGAGCCTATAGTTGTGATTCATGCCATAATTATGGATGCGGTCGCTCATATCGTATGTGCCGTGGCTAAGGGTGTTGTCGCATGGACGGCTTAGTAGCCGGGATTCTATTCTAGGTTATCGCTAGGTGATTCAAATCATCTTTGGCAGATTCTTCACTGCGTTCTGCGAACACTTCAATTGGAAGCTACTAATCTAGAGTGGCGTGATGGAGTAGGTACGGATATACACGCCTTTTAATTTACGAGTCATGCCCATCGACGGTGTCTTCGAATATGTAACAGCAAGTATTTATTACCGTTAGCTTTGTACACGAATATGTAACTTTTGAATAACTTAATCGAATGAGATCATATTCACACAATCTATTTGTTGAGTCAAAACAATATTTCATAGATATTTTACTAAGTACCAATAAACTAAATAACGAACTTAAAAATTGTATACTTATACACTGAAATGGTTCCAATGGACCAGCCAGTGCCACATAAAAATACCTATCGCCTGTGTAGCGTATTTGTGTCGCTTCCCATATAAAATACTCAAGAAGTCGATGTTTATTACTCATAAAACTATACACCGTTTAGGCCGAATAACTTGAACCGATCAGTCCATTTTTTACCTAGACGTACTAGTAGTGACGCGACAACCGCCCGTATGCACCCGCGCCGCTCGCTAGTTGCAACCACAAACAAGGCTATAATGGGTAATGTATTCACTAGATCGCTCGTGTGTTAGTACCAGCTACCGAATATTGTAATGTTGACCAGTTTTTGCGTGTTAAATATGAATTATTTCACGAACTTTCTGACATTTATTCAACTGTTACCCGTTGACCGCTGCTGTTTTGTGTCGTTTGAGTTAAATACCAAATCACTATAAAACATTGCACGCGTGTCACATAATAATATACTTATTAGCGACAACCGCATTTTACTTCTTGTTGCTACCTATTGTATGCTACTTAGGATGTAAGCGAACCGTGGGCGTGGTCGGTAATTGAAGAGATGACTGCTAGTGGCGGTGTTACTTAAGCATTTCCAGTCTTTGGAGGACTTTAACTTCTTTTGTTGTAACAGATCCAGAGGCAATTGGTTAAAAATGTCTAAGATAAAGGCGGTAAGGTTTATCTGTAAGAAAATAACGAATATTGGTGTATATTACTTTTCATTGTGTAGGTAATTATTTTTTCTTTACAACCGTCCTCGGCTGTTGGAGAACTAATCGACTTAGCGTTTGATAAACAGTCGCTATTTACACCTTAAGCGTAAACGCCATGGCGTGCAAATTAATAGCCAAAAATACTTACATTAGCGCAGGCCGTGTACGTCCGGCGCTTAGTATGGCCTGTGCGTAATCGGCAGTGAATCATATTATATGGTTTGAATGAACTTAGCTTGAGAAATATTTTCGTAAGCAGTACTAATGAATTAAATTGCAATAAAATAAAATAACAGAAAAATGATTGAGGAATATAAATGAGGTTATTCGCGTAAAATAAATACATCGATTCACAATTTGAATATGTTTCGAAGAGGAGGCCGATATTGATCGATGTATTAATTGTGAATCGTTTAAATATTTGGAGTAGAAATGTTGAAGGTCTTCAGAAGTAAGTATCTCAAATGGACCGGTCTAGGAACTGGATGTGGCAAAGGAAAACATCATTACTTGTTCAGCAATATCGAAGCTATATCTGGAAAGTGATTGAGTTAAAGAAAATACAGAATAACAACCGGATAAGTAACATGCGAAGCTATTCTTCCTGCTTTCGTAAATATTCATTGTATGAGATTAAAAGTTAGTCCATAGCTTTCCAGTAACTCACTGTTTCTGCTGTTTGAAACTCACTCGTTCTAAGTTATAGTCCCCATCAAAACAATCGTAAATTCTAAGTGAATCTTATGTAACGTGATTAGAAAATTCATCTACTAGGCCCATGAATTGACAAAGATGTATGCAGTAAAGAGTACTACATAACGGTCCACACGTTGTGCTTGGGAAACCCGCCGTCAAATAATAACATATTTTGACGTCGCAGGCGGAGTAATGTAATAATAACTTTGATTATTGCATTTGCAAGAATAAAGGTACTATAGATCTTACATAACATTAAGTTTTTATGTTGTTTCATGAATCAGTTATTGAAGTTTGTAATGTAATTATTTTTACTTTAGGGATTCAATTTTAAAACAGTCCGGTTAATTAAAAAATATATTGCATACTCATTAAAAGTAATTTAAAACACTTAAGTTGTGGTATAACAATAATTCTAAGTTATTAAAATCTCTCTTAATTATTTGGCAAAACACAACATCACAAATCGCTCGGAAATTTGTTAATATATTTGTTAAATATATGTTCAATATATGTTCCGTCGTACTATTCCAAAGGAATTAATTTAACGAGTTTCTAATGTTCAATTCATTTGCACCGCCGCCGCCGCCGCCGCCGCCGCCGCCGGTATCGGATTTCCTACCGGTTCGCTTTGGTTGTAGCTGATAAAGCGAATATTCGTGGTAAATCTACGTTAATAGTTTTAGCAAAGCCTTTCCTAATATTCTGGAATATAGCTGAAACACAATGGATAAGACTTAAATGAGGTAACGACGGGTTATATACCAATTTTAAATCGGAATACGACACGTGTGACAAAATGGAGATGCGGCAGATTGCTTCAAAGTTTATCGTAAGATTGTTGTGAATATTAAAGTAAACGGAGAAACATAAAAGGGTAGTACAGATAAATAGTATAAAAGTAATTTAATAACAAAGTTTAACAAAAAATCTTAAATTGTTGCAGAGAAGTGAACAGTGACTGTTTTTACATTTGCAAAATTACCAAAACTGCAACCTGTACACTAAATGGTTATTGACACAAGTCAGTATTTGACCACACTCCCACCTGATGGTAAGTGGCGAAAACACACTTCGAAAACTCTTCGAAGTCCTTCATTGAGAGTTACATTATCGTCCGAAGTTCCCACCAAGTACTTGAGTCTCTTGTTGAAATGAATGAGTTCCCATTATATTCAATAATTATTTATTTGCTCTCGTTTCTGCCTGTGAATAGATAATAATCGTTAAGCCCGATCGCTAAAGCGTGATTGATTGCCCATTAGAAATTTATCGGAATATTCATACTGAATGCGGGTAGAATCACGTGACACTTTTTTTTCACTTATCTAATAAATAAGATAAATGATGAAGAGTCACGGTCAAGTTTTTACATAACCTTTCTTCAAAATAGACATGAAATCGTGGCCGTTTTGTTCGGTTGCAGTGCATCGCTTAACAATTGAAGTTAACCAAGAAACGTTTATTTTATTTATAACGCAATTTACATAGTTAATTCGTTAGGTTTAAACAATTACGTAATTACATTATGTAGGTACGTACATTACGTAGGTGTACGCCATACTAATCTCTCGATAGTATAAAACAAAGTGAATATATTATTGTTGTGACCCTAACCAATTTATATTTATGTATATATAATAATTTTTCAAATGGATGCCGTCGTTCCTCAAATTAACCAGCTATCTGACTTTCATCGAACATTTTTGTCAAATATAATAATATTTCGCGTTAAGCCATTTACCATACAATATACTTCTAACTGGTGGAGCGCAGCTGGTTGTGACATACATACATCAAAATATATGATGTTGTATATCGAGATTCAGTGCATTCTGTCTATGTTGAACTCGAATTGAATGTATTGAGGTAGAGTGATGCATAACGATGGTTTGTATGTTTATTTTTTGACTATATATTTAATAAACTTTTTAACTGATCGCTTTCTCTACATTAAGGTTATATGAGAAAAACGATTATCGAGGACCGTTGTTAACGTAATAGAACACAAAACAGCAGTTGTTGGAATTTTTGTCTGATTGTCTGGGCAGCTGTTCGCGCCGATTACAGGACCGGCAAAATATATTTGTAATTGACAGAACGAGGAAAACCCAATCTTCTAACTAGTTTGTCTGAGGTGAAGCGAGCGCGGTCTGCAAGTATTATAATAATATGTTAATCAAAAGTACACATAGCCAACAATGCATTACGAGAAATTAATAATTTTATTTATGCGGGGGAAAATATAGCTAATAATCAGAAACTTAATAACAAAACTAAAAAAAATCCCTCAAAGTAATCCACTATGGAAAAGTAGATTAAAAAGTAAAATACAAACAAGACCATGATAATCTACTCTATATGGATGACTTTAAAATTTATTCACACAACAAAAACAGTTTAAGAATACAAATGCACAGCACTAAAATATTTACACGAGACGTAGGAGTTATGGACTAAATAAATGTAGCATCGTACATCTGTCAGCAGGAAGAAGAAAAAGTGGTAAAGAAGGCGAAGGACACATACTGTTAAATGGTGAACAATCTCAGTATCTACAGAGTAACGATAGCTATAAGGATCTAGGTATCAATGACTCAGGAAAAATAGACCACAACGAAGTTAAACAACAATAAAATAATTTACGTGTAAATACCCTTACACGAACCCAGCTCAACTCAAAAAATCTAATCAAGGCTATCAATACATATGCCATATCGGTTTTATGATGTAGTTATGATATGGTGTAGTTAACTACAAAATTAATGACTTCAAAACAATAGATACAAAAACCAGAAAATTACTAGCCATCAGAAAGCGAACGTTAACAGGTTATACATACCAATAGAATAAGGAGAAAAAGGACTAATGAATTTTGAAATGCTTTATAAAACCCAAATTTTAAGGTGAAATAAATACTAAGAGTCAGAAAATGAGTACCTGCTAAAAGCCATAAATACTGATAAATACTGAATTAATAAGGAAAGTAAACAATTATGTGAACAAATTGGATTACAAAATGAATAATTATACCGAAAACTAAATTAAAAACTTAGTAATACAGAAACATATCAATAGCTGGAAAAACAAAGCATTGCATATTCAGTTCCTAAAATCAGTGTAAGTAAAAGAAAAGGAGTTTGCATTATTTTGGTTTAAGAAGCGGCCGGTATCTTCTATATTAGAAGCATCTATATTTTCCATTCAAGATCAGTCAGTTATTACTAATCAGTTTGCTTGAGGTATAATTGAAAAACCTGTGGATGGTAAGTGCCGTGCGTGCTTCACTTTTGATGAGACCGTTTAACACATTGTCTCAGGCTGTGAGAAGCTAGCGGGCGCTAACTACACTAAACGGCATAATAACGTAGTGCAATATGTTCATTCAACAATAACTAAGAAAAACAAATTTAACGTCAATAAATTATGATGGAAAGAAGTTCTAGAATAACCAACCACAAGAAATTGAAAATGAAACAGCTAAACTGATGTGGGAGATACCGGTTCAAACAGACATTACAGGAGCACATAACAGACCAAAGATTATTTACATAAACAAATAGGAAAATCATGCATATCTGATAGGTATTAAAATTCCATCTGATTACAACATTGGTGCAAAGGAAATAGAAAAATTGAATAAATACCATTTGTTTAAAACAGAAACAACTAAGATACCTACTACCACAATCCCAATAGTGACAGGACCAACTGAAGTATAGCTAAATGTTTACATATTATAGATACTACAATAAGATAAATTCACAAATAAACATTAACACAATTCAAAAACAAACTACCATATACACAACTACAATTCTATCAAAAGTTTTAGGAAACGTTATATTTGCCGGGGAAACCGAATCTCCTTCTCCCTAAGGGTCTCAGGGTGGGAGCGTCGGAAAAATACTAATCGTAGGGTTGAACATAGGAAAATAATATGAGATATATTAATCCCACATATGAATGCAACAATCTACTTTTCGAATTTTCATACACATAACATACACATAGCATGTAGATATAGAGCAGATTAATAACCAGCTTGATATTAATGTCAATAAACAAGCACTGGAGCAAGTCAAATGGATC
>DWPT01002081.1:0-16950 GCA_018251895.1 Agathymus mariae mariae | reverse complement strand
AAAAAAAAAAGGTGCATTAATAAAATATTAAAAAAAAAAAAAAAAAAAAAAAAAAAAAAAATTAATATAAATAATACCTACAAATAAAGTGAAACTGTTACCTTGTAATTTTTTTTACTACTCCTAAATATTCTAATGTAAATTATGATGCATCGAGGTCTAAATTTAAAAATAAATATATGTTACCAACGATTAGTGCAGAAACGAGTTGGAGTTCGAGAACATTTGAAAGTGACATTATCTTAGAATACGAAAAAATGGTAGAATTAAATTATAGGAATACGTAAAAAAACACTTTTTTTGTTAATTCAATATTGATATTGTAAAACTATCGAACATTTGTCAATCTACGTTAAAAGCTATCTTGCGATAACTGTGATTTCAACAGCGGACCAGGTGCTGTTCAACCTTAGTAATGTCTTATGACTGCATATGATTCAATAACTATAAAACATGTAATATGATAAAAATAATAATTTGAATATTTCTAGTATGTTTAATGAATACCTTTACTTAATGTCTATTGAGTTGGATATGTATGTATATGTGGATTGGAGTGTTTCAAAGAAATTGTTAAAAAAGTACCAATGAATTTATTTAAATATAAACATGACCGCAAAACGTTTGAAGTATAAACAAATACGCTAATTACAACGATATAATAACACAATAACATTGTTTTTTCTTCTTGACACAATCAAACTAGACCAGTTTTAACTTGTACATTCCGGTGATCACAACAAGTCATGCGGGTAGCCGTGCACATTGACACTTCGAAATTTGCATGTACATGGTGCTCTTCAAACTTCTTGCCGCCTTTAAAACTACGGAGAGCTCGAAGAAAACCCTTGTGCTTCCAGTCATAGCTCACTGTATCACCACTCCTGCTAAGACAAGCACGATCATCGGCGTAAATCCGACGTGCGCGTCACGTGACCACATCGGCTAGCACATCATAATATCATTGGCGTAGCTACTTAGTATGTCTCGACAGTTAGAAGTCAACGTCCCATCCCGACGTCTCGTCGGGCGGCAGCTTGTCCTTGGGATACTTGTCGAAGTTGGATAGATCCAGGTTATCCGCCACGTGCTGCACCAGCGGCGCGCGCATCTTACCCTCCCGCAGACTCTCCCAGTCGAAGCCAAGGAACCATCTATTGAAAAATAAAAACATTTGTTACATTCTTTTTATTTTTACATGACGCACCGATCTCAATAACAATACATGTAAGTATTTTATTATCCGATTGAGTAAATCAATGAGTCACCCGTTTGACAAGTATCTTTATGTTTGTGGTTTTCCGGAAACGAAATGCTTGGCCGCTGTTTTATAACATTTTTATTAAGGCAATATAAGTATTATTAGTAAGTAGATATCAAAAGTTAAGTGAGATCGGTTGCGGTCGATTTTAAACCGCTAAACAATTTTAAGGAACATGCAAAAGGACAAATGGTTCGAAAAACCTAAAGTTGATTTTTATGGCATATTCAATGGTACCTACTGCACATTATATAGTTCTTTGAATGTGTTTTCTTCGTCACAGCCATATCGATTTTGAATAATAATCATGACTCAAGTGACACAACACCAAACGATTGATGTTACAAGCGTAATAACAGCGTGTTAAAAATCGTCCACAGAATTTCGTCCTTCCAATGCCAAAGGATAAAACATACAACGATACGCGTCACGCACAAAACCTTTTGCGTTACACACACAGAAAGCTCTGAGTTTTATTAGTTTCTTTTATATTAAACATATATTATACAAGGTATATTTCCGAAATATTATTACTTGTAGATTTTTTCTGTAAACGCAGTAAGTGAAAATTGTTAGAGAAAATTTACTTGTGAGTTTTAATATCGGCTATGCCGTTCTTGAGGTAGCCGAGGCGCTCGGCGGGCAGCGGCCGGCAGAGCTTGCGGATGAGCAGCTGCGCGGATTTGGAGACGCGCGGGTGGAAGGAGACCGCGTCGATCCCGCGCAGGATCAGCGTGTAGGTTTTCATGTGGTCGCCGCCGGTCGCGCGGAACGGCGGCTTGCCCACTATCAGCTCGTGCGTCAGAACCCCCAGCGTCCAACAGTCCGCCGCGCGGTCATGACCCTGATTGTGCGACAAAAATTAAAAATGTATTTGTGTAACTAGCAAAGTTGTTTTGTAAAAAAAATATTTCCATAATAGAGATGTATATTCACACGAAATAGCAGAGTTAAAGTGAGTTCTTTGAAAAAGTAGCAGACAAAAGCAAAAATTACTATTGTATAATTTCAAGACTAAAACAAAAACCACATTCTATGTATACATATCAATCATTTCAAATAATTTGATATCATTTTCACTATCATCGGGTGCACGTCATTTTTGTGTCTACCGTTTTGGTAAGGTGCTTTAATAAACCCGGGGGAAAGAAATAAAAAGTAAAAAATAATAATTAATAAACAATAAACGTTTACACACTCACACCCCCGCACTAGGATTCCCTGTGTTGCGGGCGGCGTGGACAAACACCCATGGCCCGAGAACAAAACCAATAAGAGACGGTTTGAGACGAAACCTATTATAATCCCGCAAACATAACAAATCTGTACAATACGAGTAATCAAGGATCGGAATTATGATATATCAATATGATATGATCAATATAAAAAAGTAGGTGTTACCCGCCCGTTTCGTTGGTCGGTCAAATTATTTAAACGGTGCTTGTTTCCCGTTCCATTATTGTTTATTTATACCTTATTTTTGCTTTAACATTTTAAAGTTTAAACTTCTAAAGGGTGTGGTAATCATGAGTATTCTAAAATGGGCCGCGGCGAGCCTAAGTAGCAACACATATTCATTAAGCTTGCTGATGTAACTTATGGAGCCTTTCTTTAAAATTTGGATCTGACTTGATTTATTCCTAATATATTTTTTAATAAAAACCTACGGCATGGAACCTACACGGAATAAGCTTTTATATGAATTGTGTCTAGCCCAATGATGACATCTCCCCTTGGACTTTCGTGTTTTAACCTTGCCGCCAGTCTGGAAAATCCATATTGATGCTATAGTAATCAAGTACAGTATTATATATTGTTTCAAGAATTATTTATTGGCGTACCTATTTATGAATATTAAATTGCGAAATGAGCAGCAAAACGGGTTGGTGAAAGTTAATATGATATTAAAATATACAGACAGAACATATAGATTTATATACATACATAGTGTGGCCAAGGTTAGAGCACCTTTTCGAAACGATACTAGAAGCAAGAAATCACGTGCATAAGTGTATTTATAGAATACCTAATTGATTAAATGATTTTTGAATGTTTTTATTTTTTATTTTTGATAGAATATATAGTTTATCATTTACATAATCACGTGTTATTTCTACATACTTATTTTTATAAAGATCGCTCAAGACGCTTTTGAGTTATATAAGGACATAAAGACAGACGGACAGACAAAAATTTCGATTTTTTTTTAATTTGGGACAGTGATTCAAAAGGAATATTCGTCACAACAGGTAACAATACAATTTAATGTACAGTATTTAGTGCAGATATTAAGTATTTATTTATATATATATGTATATATTGTTGTAAGTCCATTAACAATAAACGCATATCAATGACGATATATTGACACATCATACATTGTAAAAGTTAAAATTAATACTTAACATAAAATTTTACCTTATTAAGAACTATTTCTGGTGCAACATATTCTGGGGTACCCGCGAAAGTCCATGTTTTCCCGTTCGGTGAAAGTCGTTTGGCAAATCCAAAGTCGACCTGTCAATAAACATATTTTTCATACAAAACTAAACAATTGCTATTATTATTCATTTGTTGGTTTTCATCATGCTGTTTTCGCTATTTAAAAATCTATAGGTTGTATTTTAAAACTTCCATAACTGTTTCACATCAGAACATAGGTACAAGCCTGAATGGAAATCACATCAATCTGGATGTATGGTGGGAATTATGAGTTAACGTCATGGAACTAATAAAAACATATTTTATTTGTTGTCACAAACCATAAATTATTTTTTTATGAAGTCTAATTGATAAAATAAATAGCGATGTTTTAGAATTGTGTATTGAAGGGATTTGGGAGTCAGAAAAAGACATAGGGAAATTACAAAGACAAATGGTAATTAGAAACAATTTGTATGATAATTACCAATTTGATGTATCCTTGTTTGTCCAGCATCAAATTCTCTGGTTTAAGGTCTCTGTAGATAATATCTTTAGAATGTAGATATTGAAACGCTTCCACCACACAAGCAATCATAAACCGAGCTACATTTTCGGGGAAGAACCGCTGCTTCTGCAGAATGGTCCACACGTCGCCTCCCAGTACTGGCTCCATGAGGAAGTATATGTACTTATTGTCTTTAAATGTACGGTAAAGTCTGAAAGCGTGAACAAACGTTTACAGTTCACATATAGTAGTCCAGTCCTGTTGTATCTGATGGAGTGTTTCAAATGAAGAGTAAAACAAACGTTCACACAGACTTGTTCTTCTATTTAATTTATTATAATGACGGAAAGTAACCTCCGTAGTGTTGTTGAAGCGTATTACGTCAGCATTGCTGACCGATTTTTATAATGGGTGAATCGCTGCATTTGCTCCGATAGGCATATATATTAACGCTTATCTGTAACCTTATGTTATAAGTGACGGTGTAGTCTTTATGGTACCTAATTAAAGCTACAACTTAACAAGAGAACCTCGAAGACATTCAAATTCAAATTATAAATGTTTCACATGAGCACTGAATTTAGTCAGTTGTGAAAATTTTCTCCCATACACTTTTCCAACTGGAACGAGAACTGTTTTATTCCACTAGTCTTTCCAAACGAAGTTGGTCTATCGAGGTTATACATGGAGAGCTCGTGGTTTTGTCACTGTTCAAATTGTTTTATCACCATTATCGTTTGTAAAGATAGAATTCTTTAAGGCCATAGGTATTATATGTAATAATCTTTTCCTTATCATGAACCTTTTAAACAAACTACCAATACGATAGCTCAGATTTTTGTCGTATTCGCGATTCAGTAATTAATATATCGAGGAATGTCATCAAATTGTAATTATCGAGAAATCAAATAATCTGCATTAATCATATAATCCTGAAGAGCACGAGTATAAGACAATAGAGACCTACCTGCAAATAAATCTGCTGTTGCATATCATCATTATATTCTTCTCGTTAAAAGCATGCTCCTGCTGTTGTTGCTGCACCATATCTACTTTCTTGAGGCATTTGAGAGCGAACGTAAGGGATGGGTTGCGTTTGTACTGCACTAGTTCTACGCGTCCAAACCCTCCTACGCCCATAGTTCCGATGATCTCCAGATCTTTCAGTTCCACGAATTCAAATTCTACAAGAGATATAGGTAGGCAGTTGAATATACAATTTTGTTATATCATCAGTATGTATAGGAATTGACATAGTCACCACTCTTAACTTGCGAAGTTTTCTTCTGTTCAGACAATCGTGGAACTGCGTGCCTGATGTTTTTCAACTCCTCTATGTTGCCCAGTAATTCGGTGAATGGTCTGCATTAAATTAATAATTACAATTAATTAATAAATACAATAATTTTAGTAACAGCATTAATATATTAAAGTTCGTGTAGAGGATTACACCAAATCTTAGACTATGAGATGATGTTCAACACTGTGTGTTCAGACGTGACCATCACAATAATTTAAAGTGTAAGGGGGTCTATCCATACTTGAGTTCAAGCCACTTCCTCAGCTCGCGTTGCGCCCTGCACGACTGAGGTTATGGTGAACGATCCCTTCTGTGGGAGGTCGCTGGGTTCTATACTACCTAGATTAATTCCAAGGGGTAGTTACTAGCTAGGTGATAGAGTATTTTGAATGGATAGCTATCACTCTCCTTATAATATCGACCGTGAAATATTTCACACGTGTTTCGGTCGCAATGTCATAGATATATTAATATTGCGAGGGACCCTCTTCTTTTTTGGGTCAGCAACGCTGTGGTGGTTTAACTGAAGTCAGTCTATAGGCAACGGTGATCACTTACCATCAGGTGGTTTATCGGCTCTTTTGTATAAAAACAATAATAGTTGAAATTGATTTTTTATTAATTTGGTTTTCAAGGTATGATTTTCAGTTGACTGAGCATCATATACCGAAGACTGAGATGTTATTCCAATTAAAACACAGGGGCTTGAAACAACCTGCTTAAGAGTAAAAATAACAGGTGTTCTGGTAAAAAAAATTATAGCACAAAGTGAAACTTTTCTTTCTTAGTTACGGGGACTGTCCATGTGTAAAATGATGATGATTAGCTGTGATACATAGTGCGGGTGTAGGATCGTATACTAAGGTATCTGACTACTAACCCACGTTCGAGGGTAAGGCATTCGACGCCAGGCGGCAGCGCCGTAACGGTGGCCAAGCGTCGCTCCTCGTGTAGCAGCGCCTGCTCACCGAAGTAGTCGCCGCGGTGCAGAGTGCGCACGCGCCGCTCTAAGCCGTCGCTCTCGCGCTTACTCACCACAACCGAACCGCCACGGATGATGTAAAACTTGTCCCCTTGGTCTCCCTGTCGCACTACTGCCGTACCCGCCGAAAAGAATTCCTATATTAACGGATGTGGAGTAAGACATATATCGCTTATTCACGTCTCGTTTCTTTCATACAATCTTTGTAAATACTGTATAATTTGATTCAATTTATAACAGCACAAATTTGTATTTGTTTTTCGGTGCATAGTTCCAATTGCAAAAACGTGCAAACTCAGCGTGCTCGGTTTCACGAGAGTTTTGGAACACAGATAAGTCTGGGGAAAAATTGTAGCAAGAATTGACATATAATGACATATGACCATGAGTTGCTGACGGTAATTAACGATAAAGTATTATTACTCAATAGTTTGAATTAAGCCTCAGTCTCCAGTTGTCTAGATTATATCTGGCAGGCAGCCTTGGTTGCATTCGAAGATATATTACACTGTTTGGTTCGGTTTTGATACTTTAATCCGACAATTCAGAAATACTTGATCGGTTTTAGTACCCTCTTAAGAAGATCAGAAATATGGGCCAACTCGATGGGATGAACGCCTTGCAGTAGAGGTACGGACGACAGGAAACGCAAGTTGTCCTCTTGTTCCTGTTTGCCACTGCGGACCATGATCTTTTGAAACACTCGGCGCTCCAGCGTCCACACCTTGGCTTCTGTTATACCTTAAAATTAATATTTTAGTTGTATGTGAAATAACACAGATAAAGCAATTGCAATTACATTTATTAGGTTATGACTTGGTTGTGTCTATAACGGGTTATTACAAATAAAATCGAGTAAATTTAATCACTCACAAAGTATTTAGGAACAAATTATATCTTATTTTATGTTAGTCATTTGTAAATACGACTTACTTACATCTTATTGATGCGAACCGTTTAGCTTTGTATAGTATGGCTAATTCACCGAAAGCCTCTCCTGGACCAAATTGTTTTACAACTTGTCCTCCTTTCAAAACTTCAAATTGTCCATTTGCCGAAACGAACAAATGACTTCCACTTTCACCTTCCCGGATCATAAGACTGCCAGCCTGGAACTCGCGAGGACTCAGAGCTTCCACCACTGCGGTAAGACGCTCCTCATCCATCAAATTTCTCAGAAAGTCGTTAGCCATGATGGCCTTCTTAATTTGTTCCGTAGACCTGTTGTTATGAAAATATAATAGCATGTTCTTAATTTTTGTAAGAATCGTCTTCGATATTAAAGATATGACTTTTTAAAACACTTACTTTTCATCTTTCGGGAATTTTTCATATCGTATTTCCGTAGTTGAGCGCACGGTGTCCAGCGGTGCGTGGGGAGCGATCACGCCCCGTTTACGTCTCCCTCGCTGTTCAGGGTCGTTAGCTACTATTTCAGAAATGGTCTTTCTACCAGCACTACTTTTCCGATCTTCTATAATTTCGATAACTGAATCCCTAGTATTGTTATTACTATTACTAGATTTTGCACTTTGTATACTCATGTTACTCGATGTTTTGCTGGATACCCCTGGCTCGGCCGACAATGTGAGACTTTTCTCATACACTTGTGCTCCATTACTGGTAGGAAGTAAGCCATTAGTAGTTGCAGCAAACGACGTGTCGATATTATGTTCTGGAATTTTCTGAAAGTTTTTGTTGATTAATTTGGTTAAAGATACTGTGAAAACTGCTTAATAATTCATAAAATATAAATGTAAATAGCTAATTAATTATCAGTTATGAACTATTTCCATAAAATTAAATAAGTCGTTAATCAAGGTACCTAATTGGAAATACCTACCTAGTAACCAAGTTACTTTGTAAATAAGTATTTTTATATGATTTTTATATTACCTATTTATTTCATATACCAAATTATTGATACCCTAAGTATATTATAATTGTTTGCAATTTAAATGAAATGAATATCTCTACCATCTATATATCTAAGTAAACCATATCTTATGAAATAATGTTTTTATCAATCAATGCTATCAATAAATTAGCAACTTTGATTACCAAACCTAATTGTAATAATTGTAATCATCAAACCAAGTCATGCCACTTTAATACCGAGTAATCGTCATGACTAAAACTTCATCATTACAGTTCGGTCTTCGGTCGCCTGTAAGAGGACTTGTGCACATAATCTGCTACGCTGGTCAAGTGCGGTTTGGCAGACTTCACAGACTCATATAATTTGATAAATTTAAGGTACCTACATGCGGGATTCAAACTCGAGACTCCCGTGCAAGAAACCGTCGATTAAACTACTGCTCTTCAGGGAGATTAACAATATTAATGCTTATATGATTGAAGAGTTTACAACATATGCATAACATGATGTGTAATATAGTTCCTTATAGTCAAGACTGTTCCTAGATTTAGTAGCGGTTATCAATTTACTAACATTCACAGTTCACCAAATTAAGTTTTTCATATATAAGTTCAAACTTAGAACTCGACAACAGCAAATTTTCAAACCACATCACCCTCCTTGTTTAGAGTTTGAAACAATCTATTTAAATAATTGTATTTACTACGTGTGACTACTACTAAGATGAGGGCGTTTAGTCAATTTTTATTAGTTTATAGTATTACGCGCAAACTTATGAACAGATTAAAATGTATTTACCGCAATTTACACATGTATTTACATGTTCATATTATAAAGAGAGAATTTTTTTAAGTTTAAGTGTATGCGGGGAGTACCTACGCAATCTCCAGAACAGCGGCACCTAATTGGAAAATTGTTTTAGCACTTAAGAAGTGCATAATTCCGAATGGATATAGATTAATTTTGTCCACCAGAACTAAGTTGGTGCGAGCCTCTGATATTATAAGGATCAACTTGTAAAACTCATGCAATTACAATTCTGGAGAATGGATTAGTGAATAATTTATGGAATGGTTTTAATTATTCCAATTAGTAATCACTTCTAATAAATATACCTTCGAAATCCGACCGTAAAAGTAATTTATAAACAACAATATTTGTTACTACAAGCATATTTTCCAATACCTTTTGAGACTGATTAGGAACATTGCTCATTTAATCCAGCCCCACTTGAGAATATGTTGATTTCGATGTATTGTAAAGTCAATAGTCACTTTTATATTAAAATACTCCTTCGTCTTGTCACTGAACGGGTACTGGTTGTAAATTTAAGGATTGTTTTTCGAACAGAGGGTATTAGTCAATATCATAAAGCATATTATTTTTTAAATCACTACCATTATATATACGCATGACTCAAGTTCTCCTACTCGTGTGTTGTTTTATATCATTCACAGAAATGCGTTTTCTCAGTTCGTGTAAGTAGCTATGCTGATGATTGATAGTAAATAATCATCTAGTATGTAAGTATATAATTAACTTGTTAATCACTTACAAATATTGTTTCTCGTCGCTGTTGATTGTTTCGTTCCTCGGAAACATTGAGATTGAATCCGCCCTTCGCGGACCATCTGAACGGGGGACAGAGCACCATGTTTAATTAGGTAGGTCTTTCTAATCCCAGGCACAGTGCATTATGTGGACCGAAAGGAGAGCGCGGTCTGGATCACGCGCACCACGAACTAAGACTGTTCGATCGGCGCACGAGCACCCCTTATCGCATTCGCCAGATTATCTTTGCCGTTCTTATTGTTTTAATTATTCTATTCAATAGGATGATTACATTTTATCAACAAAGAACCTTGCAATCTTATCAGCATAAATATAATATTATCATTCTCACATACAATATCATCCGCAACATCAACCAACGTTTGCACATTAATCACCCCAGGTCCAATCAACATTTCGCTAACAGCGTCGCGTCATTAATCAATTTATTTCAGTTCCGCTTAGTTCAATAGGCACGACTGAAAATGTCAGGTAAGAGTTGCGAATAAAAACACAAATGAATTCATACTATGATTTATTAATAACGTAAATGAGTACACATAGCCAAAGGCTTTAAATGATTCACTTCATTCAACATTTTTATTGAAAAAAAAATATATATTTACATTAAAAGAGAAAATCAGCTCTGCAATCTATTACAAAATTGCCACACGAAAAATGTATTCATTTATTTATTTTATCACAAATCGCATGAAGGAGCTCGCTGTGCACTCGGCCCCAACTATCTATAGCGACATGAAAACTACATATTCGGGAAACAACATCCATCCCTGTCATAATTGTGCATCGAATCTATAAAATGTGCCAAACGGAAGACATTTATTACATAACAAACGTAGGTATCGAGTATATTTAATTTAAATATTATACGTACATCATACAGTTATGGAAATTGAGCACTGTTGTCTTAAATACTGGTCAATAAGTGCGCACTCGCACGGACGCGCGGCCGCTACGCATCCGTAACGCATACTTCGTTAGTCGTTCGCGTACGACATACGACGACTGCGAATCGACTCGACTCGATACCGCTAGTATTCTGTTATGGATACTAAAATTTACCCAGATTATAAAGACAGGTGAGCGGTTCAAGTGCGATTCGACCTACAATTTGTTGAGAACAATAAGATGGATACAAACTTGATATGTGCTCATGTCGCACATAACTGTAAAATATTATCTTTCAGGAAGTTGTCGTAAATTTGGAAGATTCTAGAGCCTTTTTTTTATTTTGACAGCCGTAAAATAAGCCTAGCTACCATCAACGATTAGTATGCGTCACGTACACACGTAACATTCTTAAATTATTCGAAGTTTAAGTTCGTGGCGGTGCAGTATTACCATTTCCATGCAGAAAACGATGCATTAATTACACCAAAACTCCTGGGAGCTCGACTTTCCTTTGCGGACGATTAGCAACGTAAACATGGCCCTACCTTCCGTATTTCCACTATCAGGACTCAATTCAAATCACCTCCACGACATTAAAATTCGAAAACATGTTCGGACACATAGGGCCCTGCTAATCTGAGTAACTACGCTAACTGAACGGCGTCGACGGGTGCAACTGACGAACAAGTGACACTTATCAATTCTGCTACAATCAACAATATGACCCGAGGGTACAAATAACACTATATACATCGGCGGCGGCAGTGGTTGTCGACGGAGTTCATCGCGACGCCGCACTAACAAACAACACTACCGATATGACCTCTTATTATGCACAATATAACAATTCATTTATAACTACCGATGGTATAATTCAAGCCGTATATTTGTGCACAGCGGAAGGAAACGAGAATAGTATGAAATATCAACATCTCATAAAAACTGAGAAACAAATCGTGTTACAAAATACATATCATTATCCTTAATTTAATGATTATAATATTTATAATACATTGATCTTGATGATTCCTTTTCAAAATCTTATTGTAGCACACTAACCATTTTGTCAGATATGTCATTTAAATTCAGATTTTTCTCCAAGTAACAACAATTTTGTTTAGATTATGAAACGTTTATAAAACTAAAACAATTCATTTCTTCCTTCGTGATTTGTTATTTAAAATTGCATTAAAATCATTTATAAAAGTATTTAATGAAAAATTACAAACTTGAGCGAGACGAGAGTTTGCAAGTAGGTAGAGCGAGTTTCGGTTCAAGGCTCACGGGATACAGTTCCATAAAAAATTATGTCATCTCGACCGAAATACACTCCACGCACTTACGTCGTAAATAAAATAGTCTCTGCTAGCGCTACCTTCATAATTGGATCTTTATTCGATACGGACTTTAAAAACAAAACATAATCAAATACAATCACGTGTACTTCACTTTCTGTACTTCGGTATAAAAACTAGTATTAAAAACTTAAAAACAGCAATACCTAAAAAAAACTAAGGATTCTTAAAGACAACACATTCACGCATGAGTATTTTTAGCAGTAAAGCACAATATTGTTCGAAGCTGCAACATGACTACAGTAAAGTATAATTATAATATGTAATTGTAACTTACAACATAAAAGCCAGTGGCACTAAATGTGAACGAAATAATTAGTTTCTGCAACTCAGAAAAAAAAATATGACACGAAACAACTTAAAAATAAACCCTACAGAGTAACTTAGCATGAACGCAAATTCAGACACACGAAACTTCATTGCGTATCTATCACATGAAAACCTTTACGAGCGAAGCACCTTTTAATCTAAATAATTGTGCACGAAAAGACTAGAAATTCTAAGACGAAAAATGTCATGGATAGCTAACGTCGGCTATTGGCCTGCAATTTGTGGGCGACACCGGCAACTCGGAGATCGCCCCACTTTACCTCGTAAGTAATTAAAGCTATCGCTGAGAGCGACACCGCGCTGTATTACCAGGGTTTACAGTGTGATGGACACAACAATATATAAGGGCTCAACGAATTCATTCACGCAGTCGGCCAACGAAAACGTCTAGGCGGGTCAATCTTGAGGGGCGTGGGGGGGGGGGGGATGTACGCATTCCCGGATCTCTAAAGAAAATCTGGGAAGAGCCCTAATTAAATGTATCATTAAATAATACACACCATTATGTTTGAGTGGTAACCCTGCCGAAATGACGCATCCTCTAGACGGTGTCGGTAGTCCATTCGACAACGAGCGCGATGACCCTGTGTAAGTCCTTACATTGTGTGACATATATTACAGTCAACACTTTCAATCACTCACATTGATATGTTGTTAGCGTCGACAACACTGGGCTGTACTCCACGGCCGGCAACAAGCAGGACAACAACACGAAACACGAATGCTACTCTAGTAAAGACCTTGTATGTAGTCAGTGAAGATCGGATCCACAGAGAAAAAAACTGTTGTGATTCAGCGCTGACCGCGATGAGAAATGCTAGTCAGAATAAAAAACAGCATCAGATCTTCGGAAATATCTTAGTAGTGACAATATCATTAAAACTATTTTACATGGCAGACGTACAGCAATCCACTACGGCATGACCTATGTAATTTTCAAACATTAAAAAAAAACGTCGTCAAGTGTTTACATAACTATGCTGATAGAACTCGTAGATTACATAAGTTTTTCTAAATGAAAGACTATTAAATCTAAAGAGAAGGGAATTAATGACACGCAAAAGCTCCAAATATATATGCATCGATGGGTTTTTGTGCTTTGGTATAAACTTTGAGCGAATCGATAGATGTTACAATACTTTACAAATCCTAATGCAAATCGTTAGATCTAAAATTTACGACGTCTAAAGGGTTGGACCCGTACGCATATTTGTTCCATAAAATGAGGGCATATTTATTAAACAGCACTGTAAAATTAGACACCGTTAAGAACAATAGTATTAAAACATAATTACAAGGAGAAATCTCAGTGATATGTAAGAACTCCACGGAGTACACTTCTCTTAATACATTACGTCTAAAGCGTTACGCCTACGTTTTAATAAAATTAGACATTACGAACTAGGGACCGACAAATAACTCGATCTACACTAAACGACTGCCCAGTAAAGTTCCGACAACGTCACGACCGAAAGCGAACTGTATACAGCGAGTACCGTGACGCACGTCGCACGTCGCACGACGCACGAGGTAACTCTACAAAATAATGTATATTCACAATAAACAACCCAAGTGATGGCACCCTATTGAAATCGCACCAAAACATTTTACATATATAAACAAAAATAGTCACCATCTTAGAAACTACGTACGCGCTTCCGATACAAAATCAATGTGTAAACACGACAACGCCACGCATACGGTACAGTAAAAAAAATATATACCATAAAATATTCGAATAAAAAAATACATTCAACGTCGAACGGTAGCGGTGAGGGCTGGGAACGCTTCGGCTACGTCGCCTGTTTCAAAAGCGTAAGGTCTACGACTTTAACGAGATTATTATTATTATTATTATTACTATTCAACGAGGTCGTTAAAAATGGTTTCCTGCGCATTGTTTCATAACGATCACCAAGCACACGGCACTCCACTTGTCAACTAAACAATGAACCGTTAAAGTGTGCTTGGAATTCAATATTTACAGTTTTCTATGATATGCAAGTGCAAAGCTCACTAAATATTGTTACATAAAATAACTCTATTGTCAATTGTACGAGTGTAATGTCTACACCGGTATGAGGTATCGAAACTTCATACACTATTAATTGTATAGTAAAATTGTAATTCTTACAAATATGTAAATAGATTGTAATTGATGCATTTTTAGTAGCTGCTCGCACTTGTATATGCACTTTGTGAATAATTTACATAACAGTTCAACTTATTATAGTATTTCCGTTACAAATTTTAATGACTTTGGTATTATTATTTTCCTGAGTCCCAGAGAGGTCGCACCTCTCACTCTGATATACAAGCTTACAGTAACCGGCTACCACTATTACTGACACATATAATTACTTTTGTACGTTTATAAAGAGAGTTCATTGTCATGTTATGTATAGATGACGAGGGTAGTTTCATATTCGAGTAATAAAATCGTTACTTTGTTCCACTGGCTTAGTATGGCGCGAATCTGTTGTAGCCACTTCTGTAAACTGCCGTCTGTGAAGTACAGTAATTTTTATTATGAAATTTTAAAATTAAAATAACTCGTAACCCGACGGACTATGACCACCGGAGTCATCGACCGAGTCAACTGTGGTCGGGGTCAATAGTTGGGTGACCGCTAGTGACAAAATTCTTTAAGTTTTTCCATGCTTTGGAAGGCAAGATTTGTGTATCGTTAGGTAAATGTCGCAGTCGCCTTCGTGCAGCCATGGTTGGCCACTAGCTAATTACCATTTGAGCAGCTTGATGAAGTACAATCTGAGTCTTATCAGTTCCGAGGAAAGACCCGTGTTCCGCAGTAAAATGATTCTGACAATAGTTTGAGAAGGTATAATACCTATTGAAACTTACCCCGTATCCCGTGACTGGACCGATGCTGTGACCTAAGTACGGGTCTGCATATTCTCTGCCGTATCTAGAAATAGAAAAAGAATACGATTAATATTCAGATATTTTATATAATACGAAGTTATTAAACCACAAATTTTCTCCTATTGTGATGGTTGAAAGGAATATTTAAACACCATTAAATTTATGTTTATTTCACACTTAATGGACCTCCCTTACTCGTGGTGCACGACCAATGACGACACAATGACGTCAAGTTCAATTTTATAGAGGTTGATGGGTACTATCGAAGGTACTCATGTATGGTGACAAGGCCCTTTTATTTCCATGGCCAGCTGGCACGCTTCTACTAAAATCAAACGTGACTTCTTTTCCTATTTTGGTGACTGTACCGTCTGTCAACTGTATTTTGTTCATTTGGATGACATGTGTCGATAACCGGTTGTTAGAGATATCTATGGACCTTCAAACCATCCGTTCGTTTACTTTGTATTAGCATAAAAACACAGAGTGATTTACGTAGCGGCGAGGGGCGTGAGCGCGGTAGGTGCGGGCGCGGCACTGACAGCTGCAGCCGCAGCGCGCGCCGCTGCACCGTAGTTAGCCGCCGCCGCAGCCGCCGCTGCGTGCTGCGCAGTCGTCAGCGGAGACTTCAGCAGAGGCGCCGCCGCTGCCGCTGCTGCCGCCGCCGCCTGCAACATCATAGCCCGAATCGCGAATCTAAATGATTTCTCTAGTTTAGATTAACGAAACATCGCGTATAGTGCACACAAATCGTTTTGGCCCCTTTGAACTACACAGGTAGAAATTAGCATAGATATAAGTAAATTGTGAACGATCTGAGTAAATCAGAGCGGCCGTAAAGTTTGGCGTGACCTATAAACGACACTTAATTTTTTTTTGTTGCGGGAATACAAAATGGATGTGCAGAAATTATACATAAAGGAAGGTTTGCGGTATTACTTTTTTAATGAGAATGAGACGCATTCTGTTAAAATTGCCATTATGTTGGCCAGTGTTGTTCGACAACGGAATTTTAAACTGTAGTACAAACATTAATTCACCGACAATCGATTGGATAAACAACACATTGCAGGCGGTAAGATTTCAAACATATTTTATCTACTAGTACCACAACAACAAATCTGCAATCGCGGTCTGTCCATTGACAATACTAAAATCCACTCATGCGATGAACATTCAAATTTTATTCCTATATGATTAAATTATTTTATAAATCTAACTGAATGAAATTATCCAATAATAATGTCAATTTTATGAATGTTGTTAACGATGTTATTATAACTTCACACTATGATTTTAACATGTTTTAAAAATAATTTAACTTGAGTTTGAACAGTGAGCCCACAAAGGCATTACGTGGTAAATTCGATCAACATTTGAGCTACATATATTTTTTATATCTCTTACCGCCGATTCGAATCCAGTGCACATTGAATATTGATAACGACGTAGGTACATTTATATAGCGGACATTAAACAAGTTACGAGGGAAGGTCCAAAAGTTCGTGGAATGGAGGGGATGGAATGGGGATAGGTGGGCTCGCTTAGCGTCATACTAATTAGTGACT
>DWPT01002080.1:0-16955 GCA_018251895.1 Agathymus mariae mariae | reverse complement strand
TGTCATTATACCGGTAATCCTTTAAAAAAAGAATATTACTCGTTGTTCACCTATCACAGATGCGCAGTAACTTTATTGGGGGTGCCTAATACTTTTGGCCAAGGCTGTACGTCCAGTATCTACGATACCTTCAACTTTATAAAAGCAATCTCCACCAAAATTCCCGCCAGTGTAGAAAAGTGGTGCCCTAAATAGTGATAGTTTGTGGTTTGAAATTGGCCCTCCTGCCCGATTGACCTGAGTTCGAATGCAATACGCGTACGCGATACATGATTTTTTTAACAACAATTTATTCGCTGTAATTGTCGAAAGCATGTAAGTGCTGCTTATTGGTATTGAAATAGATGACGAGAACTCGACGAGCTTATTAGATTCAGTTGAGGAATATTCAAGTGAGATTCTGCAATTCTCTTTTGCAAGAATATATTTTTATTATTCGTGTAAATTATTTTTGTTTACTGAGAAAACATGATGGATCAGTCGGCTTAGTGATGTGACGTTAAGTTTATAAATTCTAAATTATCTTTTCCTTCACGACGTCTTTATACCGTATAATAAGCCCTTGATATCGTGAAAGACTTCCATAGAGTTGATAGCCACTAGAAATAACTTAAATCGATTAAAAATTAACTTAATATCTTGTAAGCGATGTTTGTGTATAATGTTTATGAAATTTGAACAGGGTCGGTTGTGAACGATCGATTCGTGGGCACGACAGACATTTATGTAACAGATAAATATTTTTCCAATCTTAGTTGTTGTTACATCATTTGTGTATATAATGCTATTTGTAAAACCACAGGAGCTTTGTGCGAGAGTGTTAGCGTAAAGTTTTTTAGTTTCTGCGTGAAAATTCAAAAAGTGAATGTCGGCATTAAAACCTGAATTGAAAACCTGCTAGTTATATATACACTATATAAAAAAAAATTCTAACGTATGTATATAACTCACAATTATCCCACGGCTGGGATCAAGTCTCTTTTTAAAATTATGGGGCATATAGAATACGGCCATAGATCACTGTGCTTACCAAATGGTGCATTGTGACGAACACACTATGAATTAGGTTTAGGTTTCCTTGCGGTACACGTGAAAAAGCAAGTCATAATAAGTTTCAAATACACACAATATTTAATATTATTTGACCGGACTTGAACTCAAGTTCTACTTCTAGAGATAGAGAAACTTAATCAGTACTAAATAAAATCAAGCGTTACGTAAATTCACATTTATTAAATGAGTGTTCATCTACTTTGTAACAGTCCGCGAGCATAGTTTATGATGGTGTATGCTTGCAAAAACCATGTTGGAATGGAAAACATTGTATATCTCTGTCACGATTATTTTATAAACTCAACGTAAAAGACGAGTTAATTGCACGGATTAATTCGCGGCGTGTCTAAAAGTCCGACGGGATGTATGCGTAAGTACGAGTGAAATGGCGTGAAATGTAACTTGTTTGCAGATGTGACCAGTGAACGCAAGTTATGTGTTAATGAATATAACTCCGTTCGTGTTCTGTACACGGCATTAATCGATTGAATTTCTTTTAAAAATATTTCAATAAAAACTACAAATTTTTCGTTGTTTTCTGTTACTCATAATATTGCATATTTTGTCTAGTAGGTGATTATATATCATAAATTGCTCATATTCTCAGTTCTTTGCTCTCAGGATTACATCTACCTACTAAATTGATTCACGAGCAATAAAAAACACATCAATATTTGTCCCGGCCGGTACTTTCAGTATAATAGGGATCTTTGGGGGCCATGTGATTACATTAATTTGTGAAAATGCCATCAAAGTAACATCAGTGTTGGCACAATAGACAAACAAATTAAACTAGACAAAAGTTTAGTACCTCGTAGGACCTGCACGATGGCGCTGCATTGCAGGGTTTTTTTACTTATGACATGCAATATTATGTAAAGTTGTACATTTTTGGGCCGCGAGGGGCTCTGTACTTCCACGTTTAGTCCCGACGGTGCTAATGCATGATGGCAGGTTTCTTACTCGCCTGGATTACTTACCATTTATCTATCAATTTTACTGCTGAATTATATTCAGCTAATCGCAGATCGTAATATTTTATTACGACGGAATCAGTACCTTATGTGCTTCTAAAATTATTAGTTGGTAGAAAACATGCTATCGAGTGTATTTTCGCGATCAGGGACTCGTAGCTCAAAAACATATCAGTAGTAACGGCGTGCTGCGTGCGGTCTGCGGTGTGCGACGTGCGACGCGCGGCGCATGATTCTCGTTCGCACCACGCTTGGTGCGTAACCTTGTGTACGATGATAAACAGATGACGTCATCTGCTATATTTAACCATGTTTGCGTCGAGTGGAGAGCGCAACGCGGCGCGGCGCGTGCGCCGGGGTCGATGACCTCGGCCGGCCTCCGCGATTTCACAAACCCGCGTTCGGCTGTTCCCTTTTCTAACTCTCGAACGCGATGAATGCAGTAAGGATGACTGAACATCGCTCCCGGGATCGCTTTGTCTGTTATCTGTGCACGCAGCGATGCCTGCGAAGCATCGGGGCTCCTACGCTTCGCGCCACAAAGGGCTAATACTATCCTGACGCAGGAGAGTTCGAAACACGGAGCGCTTTCAATTTGTCGGGACTTGTAAATTTTCGTTTCTAAGGTCCAGTTACAAAGGTGTTTATTTCAAAATACTGGTCCGTCGTAATCCATATTCTAAGTGGGTAATACCTCTCGGGAAAGTTTCGCGGGACGAACACGGTTCAGGACGTAATATTGTACGTAATAAATACGGTTATTGAACTCAAATGGTCGAGAATTAGTCCAAGATCTGGCGGAAGTTGCACATGAAGTCAGTGATACAAGCTGGTAATTAGCAACATTGTATTTTTACCTCAAGAAGCCGATTATGAAATCATCAATCTGCCAACTAGGTCGCTCTCGAATTGGGCAGGATTGTAATGCGAAAACGTGTGAACACTTTGCGGTATTATTAAGAAGAGTACGTAATATAACGTGTCGTACTTCGTACATAAGTCTTATAATTTTATTACAAAATAACACTTTAAATGTATTTTTAATAAGTCCCAAGGCAGAGTATAAACTGACAATTTTTTTTTATTCTCAGGACTACAATATATTTCCTTTGGATTGCCTTTTATCTCTATTAACAATAATTTATAATTTCCTTTTAAAATAAAGTACTGATAGGTTCACGTTTCATGTTTCTGTAGGTATGTTGGTGCATATGTAAGCAAAAAAAAATTCACAATGGAAATCCCTGCAAATCGTCCACTGGCTTCTGGCCTTATCGGCTTGCTGAATTCTGGATGTATTCGGAACCGTTTACGACCGGGCCGGGCGTTGTCGCGAGCGTTCGCATTTCATTATCGCGCTCGTATATTGCGCTGACTGCTGACTGCTGACCTATCGATGTCGATGTCGCCGCGGTTGTCGTTCGCGCCGACACTCGATAAACTCGTTCGCTTGCTAATAGGGGCCTAACGTGGCCTCACTTTGAAAACGCTATCGTTCGCTAGATAACGTGAGTTTGTGTTTTGCAGTGTGAGAAATGTTTTACACCATCTATGTTTATTTACTTCATGACCTCATTAATATGAGTGCGATGTATAACTGATCATTTACTCTCAGTGATACAAGAAGCCTAATCATAACTAATGTGTATTTAAAAACATGGTCATTTTAATCCTAGATCCGTGACGGTTACATCCGATGTAAAAAACGAAGCCTTATAGGACTCGTGTGTTTGTCTGTCTGCTAGATGGTAAGGTTGAAATTTAGTATGCATACAGATAACATTACTCAAATACAGACGACAGTCAGGGACAAAATAATTTTAATTTTGAGGCCATTTAGAAATAAAAACAAAACGAATTGGAAACTGTTATAAATTTAGCTGTGTATGATGTGATGCAGTACTGCAAGAGCTAGTAATGAGTTTTACTAATACGTAATTATATTATTTACAAAAGTATGTTTCAAAAAATTACTCCAAGATATTAGTAGGAGCAAATAAATGTAAAATGCAATTCTCATCGTTTCTACAGTGAGCCTGAGTTGATTGAAGTCCTATTCGAAGTTCATTGTTTTTTATTAACCACAGCGATTAAAGGAGCTTGCATTTTTCATTATTTTGTTACAACAACATGTAATTATCATAATTATATAATAGAACGTTTATTATTCCAATTGGCGTGTTTTCCAATGACTGATATGATTTTTCAACGATGTAAAAGGACTCGTCGGGTCACAGCTAATTTTTCACGATGTTTCTATCAAGGTTTAGTCCGCCATATAGCCGCGATGTTGTTTTTTCCATATATCCTTAACACTTCAATCTCGACCAGACTTTAATGCCATATAGGTAAAAGCATATTCGAGATTATGTCGACAAGAAACCGTTACTACCATGTAAGGCGAGACGAGCATCACTAAAACATTTTTTAAACTCGACTGTTTTCCCTGTACTTAGAATTTTTATTTATGAAATTGGATAATTGTTTTTTAAATCTTATTTTACGTATAAGTACGTTATTTTTCTATTCTGCGTATAAATGTAACGACATATAGTTTCTAATCGTCTAATCTTAGTGTTAAGTGATAAGTCATGGTCATTAAGGACTACTGTTGCTTTCATCATCAGTTCAGCGTCATGAGATGATGACTCCTAAACGCACACATATCATGAATGTACTGGCTATGCATTGGAACTTCCTGCTCAAAACATATTTGACATAACAATATATTTCCTCGATCCATCGTCGAGTCCAAGCCAACCTGCTGCTCGTGGTGCGCCTTGCTGATCAACGGTTGAAGCTATGGAGAACGGTCCCTCCTGTTGGAGGTGGTTGGGTTTTGTACTACTCAGTTTGATCCCGACGTTGCTTGCACGGTGCTAGGGTATTTTGCCCAACTGGCTAGCTACAGGCCTCCTAAAATCGACCGTGAAATGTTTCATACGTGTTTCGCTCGTAGTGTCAGCGAGCCAGTAATAATGCGGGTCCTCCGCTTCCCTTTCGGCTGCTGACGCTTCGGTGATTCGGAGTTACTGGAGTCCACTTACGACGTTGACCGCTTCATCATTCGGTTCGTCTGCTCGTTTGTCGACTAGTTGCATAAAAATAGACAGAAGCCCGTGACTGCGTTTATTGCTCTTAAGAGATCGAAGAAGTTTTTTCTAAAAATATAATACTAGACTATAATATGAGACTCTTAAGACTTAAACGGGAAACAAAGTTAGAAAGTTGTTCGCGACTTTGCAATTTTTTTTTTTAAGAGAAAGCTTAAGCCGGCATTACAGGGAAATTCATTTAGCTTTGGAGGAATAGCTTATGGGTTGGTTGGGGATATACTTGTACTGGCGCAGTTACGACCGAATTCTTAGTTATGCTTAAAGATGTCGAAGGTATAATTTCTGTCGACGCGCAATTTACCAACGTAAACTATGGCGTAACTAACTCCATACCAGAGTTCAGCAGTAACACTTGTATGGGCTACAATTATGAGTCTTACTTGCAATTTATTAGTATGAAATTGATTCGATATTTTTATACATACAATACATAATAATTTCGAATGTATTAAATCTTTGACTACGAATTTGGTTCTATTTCTTCTTGGCATGTCCATGGGTGGTAATGCTCACTTTGCACATATGTAGACTGCTCATATTTTAATAATACTTTATTACAGCCAACTGGTACAAGAGGTGAACTTCTCTTATATTAATAAAAAAAACTCCTTCACAAAAACCATCGCGATGCGATGTCTCTATAAAAGAGCGGAGATTTTTCTTGTCTTGGAGAATTCTCATCTACATGCATATAATAACCTCCGTACAAGATCGATCGGCTGGCAATCCAGATGCATTATTAAATTCTTACATTTTACTCCAACGAGCGGTCTACTAGATTCTATTTATAGAATTTAATCTGAAAGATCTTGAAGCTTGTGCGTCGGTGAGATGCTTCTCTGTGGAAATTACAGATGTTACTTCAGGGTGAGTTAATTTTTGCATGACTAAGATTAAACATAGAAGACTGTAAGGCAATAGGTTTTTGACTTAAAGAACACTTCTACACTAACTTTCACAAGTCGTCAAGCAGCCAATTCATTGGACATACGATGATTGACTTTTCTTTATGGTCTGACTTTGAATGTCTTTTAATATAACGCCTGAAATAATATATGCAATAAATATCTATTGCATAGATTATAACAACTAGGTACAAAAACAGACATAAATTTAGATCGTTATATGTAAATATATGTGCTTTCGTTTGCATTTCATTTACCGAAAACATATTTTTCTTGTGTTGAAGACACATAATATTTCATATTTACACTAAATCTCATTCACTTATCTCCACATAATGCTGCTCGCTGTGAGTAATTAAAGTACTAATTTTATTTCATTGTTATCTATGTAATCATGTACTCAAACACCCAAGTTATAAACAAAGTATTTGACTGTCCAATGACAATAACACTTACACAATAACTTACGTTTGTGTGCTGTCTGCACAGTGTATGTGACGTACTATTAAGAACACAGTTGGTTCAGTATTCAGTTCAGTATCATATTCGTGCGTGGTATGTGTTCGACAAATTGTTGTAGCGGTGACTGCAGCTCATCCTGGACCGATGACCTCTCGCACGCCGGCGATATTCGCCCGTGTGACGTTCCGCTTTGGTCAACACAAATTTTCAGTTTGTTGAAATGGAACTGGCGAATGGGAGTGAGAAAGTTAGCTGGTGGCTCTTAAACACTTACTGGCTTCGACCGATTAATGGATTGTATGTCGGTCGTGAGTTTGTGCCGATATGTTGTTTCAGTGTTAATCTTTGATACGAATCGCTTTTCGAAAGTCGAAACTACAACATGACTTTGGTACAGAATGTTGTTGAGATGCTCCCAACCCGAAACCCTTCGCTTAGCTGGTCCGATCATTGTCAACCAAGTCGTATAGCTGGCATCAGGTGACTAACTTGTGGCTTGTGGTCAACCCACTAACAGTCCAATGTAGAGCACGAGTGTTGCCATGCTCCAGAAGGTCAGAAACACCATTTTTATCTCACTCGAATGCCTTCACGGACATCATCTGCTGTACCGGGACTGCAAGGTTACCGTCCAAAGCACGGACGCACGAAGAAATTTTTTTATGTGGTCATTGATCCAAATTGCTGAATTCGGATCACTTATTATCAGTCGTCGGAGTACGAGCGTTGCATAATATTACGACAATATCGAAAATTATTGTTGGTAGGATTAAATTATTTTCGACATTGTTGTTATCTCCGTGACAGATTGTTAATGCGACATTAATTTAGCGTTGAACGAAGACGAAATAGGGTTCGTTGACCCCATCAGCCGCTAGGTAATAATGCTCTGCTTGTTGACTAATATCAATTTTGTTTCTTTCTTTGAAATGTTATATTTAAGGGTTTTGTCACATTCGATGCAGAAACGTACTCTAATACAATCAATCGCGTGTCTGTCTATCTGTAGATCTACCTTAATGTATGCCTCGTGGTGTTTTGATATTATATAATTTAATATAAGTAAAGTTTTAAAAGTGTTATAAATTTATTGAACATGCACAAGAATTTCCCTCATCCCTGTATCCGAAACTATAAAATTTCAAATTGAATAAAAGAAAAAAATAAACATCAAAGTATAGGGTCTTTACGGATACCGTACAGAAATAAGTATACAAAATGCAATTTATACGAAATTCCTAGAAAATCATTGATAGACTCTAACTTAACGAAAACCTATTACGCACCAGTCCACGCTGACTAACCTTGTTTCACGATATAATATTCCATGTAAATATAAATTTCCATTCAATAACATTACTGATATAGATACCTAATCCACGTACATTTTGACCTCAATATTTCGATAAAACCCTTTTTCTTTTCACAATCTGTCAATTCAATTTAGATCCTTTTCTTATTACTTTAGCATAAAAGCAAAAGTGTATTCGTAAACTCCAATATATATTGTTAATCCCATGGCGGTATTGTCGAACTTGGGTACGACTCCCTGGTTCGAACACGAGAGTGGAACGAGTGACGGACTTTAACGTATAGTAACAGATACATATTTAGATAGACAACCATTGAGAAAGTAGAAACGAGCGTGTAAATGCGTCATGCATGCATTTTTATTTTTTCCAAGGTGAACTATATGTTCTGGTTCATAAGT
Organism: Agathymus mariae mariae; assembly: GCA_018251895.1. Taxonomy (NCBI): domain Eukaryota; kingdom Metazoa; phylum Arthropoda; class Insecta; order Lepidoptera; family Hesperiidae; genus Agathymus; species Agathymus mariae. The sequence goes on along the minus strand of DWPT01002080.1, from coordinate 8,734 downwards.
TAATATTGAGTATTTATTACATTTTTACTCGGTAAAAGAAAGCTTACTGTAGCGAATTTGAAGTTTGAGGTTATTAGTTACACGTGTTGCGTTTTGATATTGATGATCGCTCTTCACATACTTTTCGGTGGATGTGCTAAATAACGTAAGTAGTTTATTAATTAATTTCCATGTATTTAATTCGACAACCATATCTCACTTTGAAGTGACTCCCTGATAAATATTATGCTCCGATCATGGTTGCTGATAAAGTGTTAGTTATATTTGTCGACACCACGTAGCTGTCGAACCTGTAGGTCTGTTCGTTACGACCCTTTCGATCCTCGGTTCGATTCTCGTTAAACATTTACCAAGCACTCACATTTATGAGACAGATACGCGTTCCTTCTGGGGTATTATTTTTCAACAAAACTGATCCACCATATCACAGTGAGGCAATGCGAGTTTGCGCTCGCTTATAATCCTTATCGCTTGCTCTTACCTCTTTACGGTGCTGCAAATAACCTATTTTCGATTTGACTTTCACCGTGGGACAGAGGTGAAACAAATGACGTTCTAAATATAATTATTTTTATGAGAAACGTCCAGTTCGCGTTCTGTACTAACAAGCGAGACAGGCGTTCTCTGATATTATGTTGGTTTCACTGAAAATAACGGATGACCTTCGCGCGGTTAATTTATTTGGCGTAAGTCCGATGTCACTTTCTTTGCGTCATAAAGGGATGTGCGACGCTTGAATCAAGTGATCCCGGAGTTTTTGATGAATTTTTAACTAGATCCCGTGGTCTGAATTTAAATTTTATTGGCTGTAAGTACATTAATTACACTTGATTGGCAGGCGTCACACATCTTTAAGAACGTTATGGGCAACTTTCAAGTGAGCAAGTTACCTCGCGATGTTTTCCTTCACCGAAGCAGGTGATATTTTATTTGTAACACGCATATCATTTGAAAAATTCACAGTTGCATGCACAATTCGAACTCGAATCTTCCGTACGGAAGACCGAAAATTAATAAATGACCACAGTTTCACAGCTCCAGAGCTTCCAGACACCCCAACCCAATAACATTGCTTATTTAGTACTGCCAGTCCACAGGATCGCCTGCCTAAATTTAGTTATTTTTTAAATCCCTAAAGTACTTTAAGACCACGAATTGGCCTCCAAAATGTATAACTAAGTAAAGTCAGAACATACTCTCATCCACTAATACACACCTACTGAGGGTCAGTATCCCAAAATATTGAAAATTGTCCGACAATGTCTTGTAAAGTGTACAACTTACTATAAGGGTTTGAAGAAAATTTCATTCCCTACTACAATTCTAAGATAATAAATTAGAAAAAAATTCCTAACTATGTGTCAATTTATTTTAAATTGAAACGACTAATATTTATTCTAAGAAATTAATCCGACAATATGATAGACTTTGATATTTACTTATGCGTGTTGCTTAATTCCTGCAGGGGTGAATTTCTCGAATTTTTTTTGTGGATTTTTTGTTATATTAGATACCTACTTTCAATATTTTAAGCTTTCAACGTTTTAAATGTTCTTGTAACTTTTTAAAGCAGCTGTTGATGTATCTGGTACTGAAGTTATATAACGTTATACAATAATTATATTTCAGACATTTTATAAATAAATAATACATCTGACTGTCTGTAGACAAACAGCTGTAATATTATTTAATTATATTGCACTTATTTTGATTTTCTCCCGCCGCCGACAAGGAAAAAACATGTAACTTGGAAATACTTTAGATGATTATTCAGTCAATATTATGATCATTACAGTTCATAATTACACTATTATTGACATACGACTTTAATTTACAGTGAATCAAATAAAACTAATTAGCGGGCAATAGCGCGGAAATCACATTCATATGTCATATAATAAATAAAAGACATTATTAAACTGTCATTTATGTGCACGGACCCTAAGAGGTATTACCTGCAACTGCAGGGTTGTCACCGATGAAATAATTGAGTCAAGACAAATTTATTACAACTTTCGCTCACATTGAAGACGGCTATATTTTAAATTACATGCGCATGAATGTACGTATACGATTATTGCTCGTACAGGATTATATGATTCGTTTAAATAGAGGTTATCTTAACAAATTACGACTTGTTTTGAATAAATATGGCTCATTATGTTGATACTAAATATATTCTTACGTGGCTTACTTCGTGTCGTGTGTGAGTGACGTCTATAAATTCCGTTATGTTTTAAAATCATATTAATGTCAGATTTTTTAAATTGTTTCACCATTGTTTCTCCGTTCGGGACTCGGGCCAGGTGCGAATCATGCACGCACGTCTAATTTTTCCAAGTTATGTTCTTATTACTAACGTCCTAGTAAGCTACTACTTTGTAAAGCTCTCGCTTTACTGTAGAAATTTTCACGGGAATAGATCTATTCTCCTGGACGAAAAGTATTCTAGGTTATGACCATAATATGAGTTCCAAATATTTAAAAAGTCATTTAAGTGTCTATTTTAATGTTAGTGTTTAATAGTGTACAAGACAGACAGACAAAAATATTCGTTGTTAAAGATTCGACTCCATGACAGTTTTTAGTAGCATATTATAAATTAATGATCACTAGCTTAGCGGTGAGGGTAAACATCATGGGGAAACCGGCATACTTAAGGGTACTTCACAATATTTTCAAAACGTGTGAGGTAACTTGCATACCTATGAGTGTAGTTTTTAAAAGTTCTCTGAGAATAAAGCGGCCGAACGGTGAGACAATAAAGAGTTGAGATGAATGGATGCGGTTTTTGATAATCAAAAGCTCAGTGCAGACGTGATCGCTCGTTAATCACAGCACTAGGTGAGTGATGGGACGGTATCGGGTATTAATAGCGCACTCCACAGGTTCTTGCGTAATGCACGTCCGCGATCCACTTTTGATTCACACATCGCACACGATCGTGGTTTGTGATAAGCTCCTTGCTCACTAACCTTTATATTCGAAGGCAAACGCCAATAACAATACTTCATATTAAACTCGCACTTACCTACTACCAAACTACACAAAAGTGATTCTAGTAACAGGATTTTAACTAACTAGGAAGGTAAAGAATGGTACAGAATGTCAGAATGAGTAATACCATGGCAAATCTAAGTGGTACAGAGCCCAGATACAAAATTAAGGTGTATATTTAAGGTTCGTGATCCTATTAAGTAATTTACATATCGCAAGCTCTCCGCATCCCTCTACGAAGCCTGTGAATGGCTTTGACGTTCCAATCATGAAATAGTTCTGATCAGCTTTGACGTTTGTAATTTATAAGCTCGTTGTAGTCCGAAAGGTTTTTGAATACATTCAAAAGATTCTATTCATTGCATTCACAGTTAGTATCATTAGGGTTCTTTGTTTGTTCAAGGGTATGTACGATTTTTTTGCGGGATTTAATCGGGATTTGCTTCCAGTGTTCCGTAGGGTGAACCACGAACTGCCTTTAGACTTAGATGGATGGAACCTTTTCATAACATCGTTACAGTGATAGAGTCTATTGGGCGATCTGTAATAGTCACTGAAACGAAGGTTTTGCTTGGGTAGGTTGTAAAACTTTTATACGGTTAATCTGGAGCAGGTATCGTTGATGGGTGAGTTGTTTGAGCTCGAGCGGCGGTGACCACTTACCATGAGGCGGCCGGTCTGCTCTTTGTTGACTATTTACACATAAAGTTAGCCCCAATGGCTATTCAACATCAGACGTACATGTCATCTGAAAATAATGAAACATTTAAATATATAGTCTATGAGGGTCGTTAATCTTCTCGCCAATTAAGAACCCGGTTTGAGTTGATTGACATGTGTGTATACTTTGGACAGACGCGATATATTTTACTCGACGCAATGACATTTGATATAGCTGTTGAACAGAAACAGCGAAAGGAAATCATAAGAAAAGCGAAAGTTTTTTTTTTTAATTTATTTAGTAATACTGCCATTAACCAAACAATTACACATTTCACTGTTATGTGATTCAAATAGAGGCTTGATGCCCAAAGTACTATATTCCGGTATATTTGTTAAGTTTCTAGTAGGTATGGTATCTAATAGCTCTGTGATGGAGCACCGTATCGCTGCGAGCTCGGCTTACTTGTTATTGACGTCCCTTTGAGATCGAATGAGCGAGTGCGTTTGATTGCCACACGGTCGTATATAAATGCATACCACACACATATATTTGTATTCATATGAATTTGAATTGCTATAGAGAACAGAATAATGCAGTGACTTCAATCATAAGCGGCGTATTATAGAGCACGCGAATCTTTTCGTGATCGTTGAGGGCTGGCGTTCTTCAACCTACTCCAGTACGGCTTAGAGGGGTCAGTGGCCGGTCTGAATTTGGAAAGTTCTATTGCCTCTGAAGAATTGAGACGTAGCTTTACGACCGCTATCTAATGGTCTGGAACCGACATTTTGAAGTCTCCTAATATCATCTACTTCTGATCGCGCCGAAGTTCCTAGCTAGCTCAATTATTAAAAGAAGCCATCGGATTACAGGCGAATCAACTTCACAACATGCAATATTAACTATATGTATCATAATATAGCTAATGTGCTGCTTATATATTTGAAAATAATTGTTATACGAGTATAAATCCCTAGCAAGAACTTAACAGAATTAAGTTTCTAGTGATTAAAATATTGCGAATTAGTCTCTTCATACAAGATTCAATAAATTTGCATCAAGAATTGCATCATGATATTACCTTTTGTATAATACTTTTCATAATATTCTCCCACATTGGGGTGGTTTAGAAACTGCCCCCAATCTTACGCTGGCCGAGCAGAGTAACGTAAGAGGCGACAGAAGCCAGCCTGCTTGATGGTAGAGCTTTGCGTAAGGATTATATTATTAGTATTATTATTAAGCTATTAATATTTTTATCTTTCATATTATTTCTTCTTTATTCCGATCGACTCGTCGGGTTCCGGCTTGGGCTTGAGAGCCAGTACTTTCTTTCTTGCCTTCTTCTCATTTTTTGGCCGACAACGCATCAGTGATATCTTTGGACCTGCTGATATCCATGGACGACGGTGACCATTTACCATCAGATGGCTCGTCTGCTTGTTCGTTGGCTACTGACATAAAAGAGACTTGTGTTGGATAAATATAATATAACAGGAAATACTACTAGTATGGGGATTTTGGCATTTAAATGTTTATTAACTATCTATATCTAGTATTTAGTACTAGGATTTTGTGATATGCATCTGTTACATGTATGAATCCAGCCGAAATTCGAACACTGCATTTCGCTTGGCGGGTCATAATCAAGAGAGCAGTCATCGATAATATTCTATTATATACGATTTAATATTATTATACTTTATTGCACTGTAAACTTATTGCCGTGGCCGTACGTAATACAGTTCTGTTCGCGTATCGATTTTGGAATCATAATATCGAATTCAGCCCATCCGAGCTATCGGCCCTTTGAGAGCGAACGGGCGCTCACGGCCGATGACATGCAGCGTTGAAGCTTATGGCTGTTGGGAAATCACTGTATATACCAATGTAGTGCCCAACGTCAGGCATCTGGTATTATTGATGCCTCCGTTGCCGAGTAGAAAACATCACTATTAGGAGAGGTCGACTTTTGGTGCCAAAAGTAATGAAATTAACATTTTGTACTCTGAAGTTAGTTTTTATTAAAATGAAATGTAACGTCAATGCGTAATTAATTTTTAAAGTCCAGTCAATCTGCTTGCCGCGTCTGCGTCCAATCGTCCTGTCAATAGCCGTTTCGAGTGTCCAGTTCGGTTTACGTCGCCAAGGTTGACCGAAGGGCGCGATAACGCTGGAGACTAGGGCAAAATAACATTATAATCTGTTATTTAATAATAAATAATGATAGCGGGTGAGTGCTTCGTACCGCTTATCGTTATACCTGTTTCAAACTGAATATTGCCTTGTCGGTAAACAATATCGTTGTCCCCGCATTACATTGTACTAACGGTAGGTCAAGTAGATGATGGTTTGCGCTTGTGTTGGTTCACCGTTACATTAGCTACGTTCGATATATTAAAATAACGTGTTTACATCATTATAATCGTTATTTTACTATGATAGTAAACTTTTTAAATGTTTAATTTGTTTTCGTTGTAACTGTGACATAAACAAAATACATTTTTTTTAGTATTCTATCCGAATTTGAAATATATTGAACACTAGCAAACTGCTCTCGCTTCTCTTAAGAAAAATTACATATTACAACTATAGAAATAGCATCTGCATTGTTTTAGGACTTGGTGTTTCTCATCCTGTTTGTTTGGGTCCCTCAATAAAACGACAGTCTAGTCTACGAATGATGTCACGAAGTCTTTAGCATCACACGGCGCGCCTCGTCCCGCGCTCCCGCACCGCGGCTGGTATTCGGCATCCTGTTCGCGACCGAACATATTAATTCATAACTTTTTAATTGATGGACGGATCGAAATGAAACGGACTTAAATATTAAGTGGCGCCTACCGCAATACATTAGTGAAAACCGTAACGAAATCGGATATGCCGTTTCTGAGATTAGCGCGAACTAACGCACAGACAAACAAACGAGAATTCTAAAAACTATTGTTTTGTATTCTATTGCGTAAATAAAAGCCCCTAATAGTAGTTTTTCTTATATATCCTTAATGTACACAAAATTATCTGTTAGAATTTTATTATATGTAAAGTTTATTTCATTTATTATCCACTTATGAGATAAAAATTATAACACAAAACACCATTGAACTTGCTTCAACAAAATAAGATAATGAGATGTAATAATTGTACAATTACAAATTTCCAATTAAAAAGCTATAAAATTTTTAAATTCAAAATCATTTGATACATTTAATAAAAATAGTCATTTATTGCTTCTACTTCCTTATTACCATTTCGAAAAGGTGCTTTATCATCGAGGAGAAGATGATGATGATGATGAACGGCTGATGGAACTCCTCAGAACATCTTTTAAAACGGCACAATGTAATTACAAAACTTTAAACGTGTGCGGAACCGGTATCAACACTATTATTTCCAGGCGTCCTTGTCATAATATATTCATCTATACTATAATCTATAAGTTGTATTTAAAACGCGTCCCTTAAAAGTTCCAATATGTAACTCACGTATCAACGATTGAACCTTATTGTAATAACGTACCTTATCTCTCATGTAGCGATACAATACAGAATTAATTAAATTTTATTACATTATGCTCTGTTATAAGTTTCTCAAATCAAATAATTTATTTCTTGGATAAGGTATTACTCGATGCTTTTTAAAAATCCTCTGATATATCAAGTACATTGTTTGAGCTTTTAGACTTATTGACTTGAAGTGGGCGAAGTAGAAATAGATGAAAATTAGAAGCTATCGTAATACAATCATATTGAAATTAGGAATTAATCTCATGTTACGAGAACGGGGAACATGATATTTACGACCGAAGAGGAAGTCCAAAGAAAGAAGGGGTGTAGGAATAGAGTGCCAAAATGTTGTTTAGAATATTGTTGTTGAATGCTGTTGATTTAACTAGTGGTAGTGGTTAATAGAAGAGTAAGTCATTCTGAGAGGATTAATGATCGATTAATGGTAAGATAATGAGGATTATAGCCCCATGGCTTAAGATACTCCCGTGTGTGTAAGGAGCTCCATCCACCGTCGAGCCCAAACTAACCCAACTAACCTCTGCATGCGGGAGATGCAACAGCGAACGATCTCACCTGGTAGATGTTGCCGCGCTAGTTTAACCTCGATGGTTACCTACATGGTGATAGTTTATTTTGCCCGCCTGTTCGACTACCACCCTTCTCACGCGCTTAGTTTTTGGACGGCAACGCATGAGTGATGCGTTTGGTGTCACTGATGTCCATGTGCGATGGTGGCTCGTCTGCTCTTTTATCCTAGTTATATAAAAATTCTACTAAAGAAGGTATTTTTTGTATTGATAAAGATATAAAGCTAACGTGCCAGCAGTAGTAAAAATACCTTATTGGCATATTAACCCAATTATTTTATGTCAAACAAAATTACTAATATTTAATGACAGCCACAGAGGATTTGATCAAGGTATTATTTGTGTAGGTGCGCTAACGGCAACACTCCAAAAACCTGAACTTTAATTTGTTCCAAGGTTTAATACTAGTAATTTTGTTGATGATAACGAAATATTAATTAATTGTTAACTATTTAAATCACCAGCTGTTTAAACAAACATTGATTATCTTCAGTTAAACAGTAAGTATCTAATTTAAAGAGATAATACTATTGTTAATTGCGTAGTTACTTCAGGCTAAGAATCAGGAGAACTTCCTAATGAGTAAAGTTGGAAATGATAGCAACGAAACGAGAATTATTAATCCACCACAGGAACATAACGAAATACGAACAAAGAAACGCAAGCCCGTTGTTTGACCGCGGAGCGTTCAAGTTTCGTACGTTGCCAAAAATTTGTTAATTAATTTGTTCGGCGTTGTTCTAACGTAAATATCTATTGTGTAGGCTTTTGATTACTCTTTTGCTACTTGAGTCTTTTGTTTTATAGAAAACGATGAATGTATTCTTATTGTTAACGAGGGCCATGATATTGAAACGTTGTATTATATACGTTATGGACAGAATATGGAAATTCAAATGACTATTAGTATAATATACGGAAACGTCTGCTAAACGGAGCGGTATTTTATTTAGGCCATTAAATCGTACGTCTTATTT
>DWPT01002079.1:0-16960 GCA_018251895.1 Agathymus mariae mariae | reverse complement strand
GAAGCCTGCCTGGCTTGCTACCACCTTCCTGCTTGAGTCAGTGTTCCGGCCGGAGGCGTAAGAGCCAGTACTACTTATCTTTCTTCCTTCTCATTTTCTAACATAAAACGCATCAGTGATACCTTGAGTCTTACTGATGTCCATGGGCGACGACCACCTACCGTTAGGTGGCTCGTCTGGTCGTTTGTCGACATTTACACAACAAAAGCTTCATTATTATAAGTACATATATCATTATACCGTTACCTTATTACACTAATGACAATGTCAATAAGCCGTTTCCGAGATTTCATAACTCCTTCATGCAGTTTAGTTAGTAAACAAAATTTGTGTCAATTATTATATTTTGTTGTCCTTGTCAGTTAACATATTTTAAATACATTTTTCTTTCTTTATGTGAATTTTATATTCTTTATTTATAATTACTTCAGAAGCTAACTTCTGAAGCTTTACATTTATAGGTGTAATGAATAAATATAAATAACTTGGATCTTCTTTACTTGAACATCTGCATACAGCCTTTTTACTAAATCTTTTTACATATAAATGTTCTTCTAGTAGTTAGACATACCTATCATATTAAATGCTACATATGATAGACTTTTAAAAGTGAAAACTAGTACAAACTTTAAAGGATTTTTTCTGTATATATTACTTATCAATGTTAACATTTCTATTTATATATTTTGTGATTGTTAAAAGCGCTTCTAAGAATTATGGGACTAAGATTAAGATAACAATCAAGTCAGAGCGGCGATCTAACGGCTCTTTGTATCAGTTTAGCATAGAAATGAGAAGGTTAAATCTTATTTACAACTACTTTTAAATGTATTGGAATTCGTATTTCCGGAATCAGTCTTTGAGGTACAATAAACGACTCTCAAACACTTTGCAAGACCACTCCTTTTTGAATGGCTTTTAAGTAAATCTGTCGGGTACCAATAAAAGATTTGATTCTCATGGAGCTTACAATGAATTTGAATTTTCGATAAGACAATGTTCCTTTTTTATACATTTCACATCTAATATATTAGAAGTTCCTATAGCTTTTGGATGGTCTCTCCTTGTAGGCGTTGAATTGAAAGGATACATCAATTCAGATATGGATATTGTGAGTGGTTTATAGAAAAATATCGCAGCAATAAAGTCGGGATATGCCGGGAGCTTTTTGTTTGCCGCTTTTATTAATGTTGATCCATTAACAGATTTTATTACTAACAAAACTGGTTCGACCCACAAATTGGTCCCCAGCGGATAAATGAAGCGATGTGTTTAATTGGAACGCCTGAGGGCTTCGGTTCTTACGATTTGATCATTTCATAATTCTTAATTCGTACAGATACTCACTCATTAAGTCAGTATTAGACTAATTGTGTCGTAGAGGCTGATTTTGTAGTTCATTTCAAATATCAACGTGGATTATGGCTATAAACAGTTTTTTGTAACTTGTTTCGGACATAAATATAAGTTATAATATAATAGATAATGTTAAGAATTTATGATCTGTTCTGAATATTAAATATTATTTTATATCGTTTAATGACGTACATGAACAATTAAGCGTGCGTTAATTTAATTTGTATGGACTACCTAATAAGTGAATATAACAAAAACGGTACGATAGTATTCCAAGATACCAAAGACGCTTTATAAAGCCGTGCTTAACGTTCACAAATGCCTGGTGAGGAACTGTGTTAATTAAGTAAAAAAAAGGACGGATAACTGGTTATGACAGACGAGCAACCTCTCCTAATATCGACTAGTGAAAATACCATGAAACTGAGAATTATGTTGCAAGCAGTGAGAAAGGGAACAGTACATCAAAGGGACGAGCCATAAACAACAATCTTTGTGATTATAATTAGGAAAAATCAAAGTTGTGATAAAATAATATGGCATGGTGAGGTCGTGCAGCAAATCTCATCATTGCACACATATGCCGTTTATACGAACATCGATCGACATCGAACATGATAGGAAAACTAGAGTAGACTGGAATAGTAAAGGTGGTATGGGCTAAGCGCCTGTTTAATTCAGGACACGTTAGCACAATTGTTAGATGAATCTTGTCCAGAGAATTCCTATCCGATCGGAGCATACCAATTATTTGAAGACATTATTGTAAATAAAGATGATATGGGTGAGATGATGGGGCACATTTAAAGGAGGTCTTTGGAAGTAAGATACTAAAAATAACAAAGTGAGTGATGAGGAAAATTTTAAACTCATATACATACGAATGTACAAGTGAAGCTAATAACCTGAAGATATAATCAGTTTTTCACAAGCGATTAATCTCGGATATATCATGAGGAATCCTAGCATCTCATTTGTCAAGGTGTTGTGATTAACACTACATTTTCATAATAAATGAGCATCGGTAGCAGATCAAAGGCGATCGGTATTGACCTTATCTGGCGAGCGCGGCTCAAATCGATTCCGTGCCAGTGGGACCGCGGACCAATAGTGATGACGAAGGTAGGGCTGCCAACTTGTAGAAATTCATTTTGAAAACTGTCTTTTCTGATTAATCAATTTTTTGAAAGACAAAAATGTTTGAGTTAGGCTTTTTGGTTCCTGAAGGATTACCTTCTGAATTAAAGGGGTATCGAATATTCCATACTGACTTAATATTTCATTGGTGTAGTTTTTAACGAGTTTTACACTTTAAATTAAATTGTATAGCAACCCTAAATGACGCAAGCATGGGAGTCAACGACCCGGTTGCGCCCGCGCACACAATTTGCATACCTAACCTAGTCGTTATATCGGTGACCATAACTAGCTTGACGATATGATTAGTTCATGTCAGAGTGCAGGACGGGACCTTGTTAAAGAAGATAAGAAATAAAACAAATTTGCAAATGAACTTAAAAGTTCTTCGAAGGAACTGACTTGATTTTTATACAAAGCTTGTTAGTGCTCCGCTTTAATCGTTACCTAGATTTTTGTAAGGCGGTGTGGTGTGGTTTGTAAATTGCAAAAAAAGTCTAGAAAATTTTTAAGACCATCCAGAAGATTTTTTTCAATATTTTTTATAGCCTTGATAAAATTGCATTGTTTGTACGATGCGAAATTCTAAAATTGAAGAGAAGTATAATAGACATGTTCGAATTCATTGCGAGGTAACTGCATAATTGTCATTTATAAGGTACAACTTGCTGACTTCGGTCACGGTTTCGAAAGTACTTGTCAAGTCTGGTTACTGGTCCGTGATTCAAAACGTTGAAGCGCGTCATAATGAACCATTAGATCTGAGATAGCATCTCACATGGGAACCGCCCACGACATAAACGCGTGCGTCGTTACCTTACAAGTATGCGTGCTTGGAAAAGAAGACAAACTAGAGCTCAAGAGTTAAATTTCAGACGTTAAGAAGTACTTTAAAACAGTATGTGCCTTAGTAAAAACTCAGAATGTTTTTACATTCACTGCATCTTATCAAGAAGGAAGTTGCAAAATATTTCAAACAAGCTGGTGTCCTGTTAAATGAAATGCTCCACAGTATTTTTGCTTCCAAGGGCAGGTTTTCATATTGAACGATTATGTGATTAAATTTCACAGGATACATTATTTTAATAGTGGTTCTCGAAATGGCATCGTTCAATAAGATGATTGAATAATTATTGTGTAGTTACAAAATGTTATTGTTGAAATTTTGTAATCGATTAATGTTGAGATAGCATTGTTCTTGTTGTTTCTTTAACGTTTTTTTGCTTTAAAATAATTAGATAAACCGTGTGAGTACATTGAGTTTCCTTTTTTTCTATATCTATTGTCTATACGTTACTGTGTATCTCCATCGCTACTTTCCATCTTTGGTGTTATATTTCACGATCATAAACGTATTCTTAGATGATCATAAAATCCCGATCTTTAATGCTTTTTGGAGTTTTTAAATCCAGTTTATTCATACCCACAAACGTGTGTGACAGAGATCGAACCTATATAAAGAGGTCTGACTTGCAAATTGCCTTTATAATCATATGCATCGAGATCGCCAGTATTTTTTGCTCGTTCAACATAAACGTTATATTTTTTTCAGACATGATTGAATTTAGAATCAGATGCGAATGTAGATTTTTTATTTACAGTATGGGGTCGTGCATTAATCACGTGATGTTTTTTAGAAATTTTTAAACACCGCCCTTCCATCTGGTGCGAATGGTAAATTTGGTGAAGATTTAGACTACTCCTACCTTAAATCATGTGTATTTTTTTGGTACAATGTATCTTTAAACATTTCTGAATAGCATCTTTAAATACAGGTATGATCTGATTAAATTTTTGCAAATTAAGCACCGTGTTAAAAATGTCCAGACTAACAAAGGTTATAGGTTCATTCTGATTGGCATAAAATTAATAAAAGAAAAGTGTTATTTTGTCAGAAACATAAATTAGTTTGGTACATGACTGTATTTGATGGACATTGTCGTCGGACCACACATTAGCGAGACTTTCTTCAACACTAATAAGTGAATAAGCGAGGATTGCTTGAAAGACATTTTTCATTTAACAAAAATAAAATCCAAACCACTGCATGTCCTTCTCATAAGCTATTGACGATCGCATATTTTCAGTTTAGAAATAGCACGTTTAACGAAAAAATAAATTCACGTGATATCTCACTACACCCTCCTTTCACCTTGTGATATTTCGTGATTTTTTTCCTTCGAGCCTTATGTGATTGATGGACGATCCCTATCTAGATCTGCAATCAAACCAAGTATAACCGAGTATAGTGGTCGAAACACATTTTTGTGTATTTTGATTTAGTACCCGTAAACTTTTAGTTAAACAAATATTTGCATAGATTTTGGAGAATCCTTATATAATGTTATTATATTTATCCTTCGCAATATAAGAATAACACATTTTCTTTATTACCTGTGGTTGGTCACAAATGTGAGAAATTTTAAAAACAATAAGTGATTTTTTCGCAGCGGATGTGGTATACATCTCATAAAAACAGAAAATGTCATTTGTACAAATAAAATAAAAAGAACTGTTATAATCGGTACAGGGATAAAGTGGTTTCGTGGTATTTTTTTAAACTATAAATACGAGTGTCATTTACATTACAGTTTTGATAGTGGTTTTTCTAAATCTAAATCTAGAATATTTTATGTAGCAATATCAAAAGCAGAATTATATTTAACCAGAGGTCTTGAAACTTGAAGTATACTTTCTAGAAAGCCTTCCTTTAAGCTTGGAAGCTTAAAGCAGTGCGATCCTATGATTAACGATAGCCGAGTGAATACCCGTTACTTCACTGTTGTGTACGCAAATCAAAGTGAAAAGTGACATTACCACGCCCTCGCCAATTGTATGTTTCTGTCCAGCCCTGTATCAGACAGCTCATATGTCGGTATTTACCTTTAGAACGACTTTATGAAAGACGTTTCTGTATTTGCCGAGAACGTTAAAATACTTTTTGGGTTTTTTATTAATTTGAAATTCATCCTTATGTATATTCGTTTTGGGAATATGTGAAATGGTTGTAATGCAACATCGTAATACGAAAAAGTATATATTTCATATCAATTGTTTATATCTATCGTTTTTCCATAATTTTCATGATGGAAGCTAAATACTAATTGGAATAATTCGAATTGATTCGGCATGAGGCCACCTGACAACCCATGACAATTTAAGCTGCTGCAGTGGAGTGATTGGTAAGGCTGTGATCTTATCATTATTGAAGATGACCTTTATTTGATATTGTTCACTCACATTCCCGAAATTAATAACGGGCGTGGTGTAGAGCATACCTTCCTAAATACCATATTTCTTCTCGAATTAATAGGGTTAGGTCCAACGTTCGTTTGAAAGCTTACTCTATCACAAGTTTTTTCACTAGATATATAGGCAAAAATTTTACCATTTCTCGAATTCAGATTGAATCTCCTTAAAATATCTAAATGATCCAAAAATACAATCAGTGTTTCTATTCCCAACAGATGGATAACAAAAACTAAAGTTATTTCAACTCAGCTTAACAACTGTAAAAGGACATGTCTACCTCTAACGCTGAACCGGTGGTTACGTCAGGTCGATGATGGCCCGAGGCGCTAGGGCCAATCGCAAAGGGAATGTCTGCTCGAGGGGCTCTCAGGCAGGCTCTTTCCCACCAATTCAACAACTCGACTGTCGAATCGTTTTGTTTTGCACTAAGCATCGACTTGCAATGACCAAATTTCGATTTCTTGTACATGGAATTTGAAAACCGAATTACTCGAAGATATATTGTTACGTGGGATATGTGAAGTAGGGATGTTATGGATTTGAAATTTAAGATCTGGATATGGATACGAAAATATGAATAACATTTTACCGGTTTCGGTTACGGATAAGAAATTATTTCACATTATCCGACTGTGTCGGATAATTTCGGACATGGATGTTA
This sequence comes from Agathymus mariae mariae, assembly GCA_018251895.1. Lineage (NCBI taxonomy): Eukaryota > Metazoa > Arthropoda > Insecta > Lepidoptera > Hesperiidae > Agathymus > Agathymus mariae. Next base: position 10,554 of record DWPT01002079.1, on the reverse strand, counting down.
GCTGAATTGCAACTGGGAAATATAATATAACGTATTAACAAAGTTTGATTATATTTCTGGGTAATATGCGATATTATAATCACAGAAAATATAATAGCCTTAAAAATTAAATAGATAATAAAAACTGTCTAAAATGATAACGACGCGGCTATTGTATCGTATTGGCGGGCGAAAATCTATCATAACGTGGTTTATGTAGACTCTGCTCCTATCCGAAATTATCCGAAATATTTATATCGGATACGGTTACGGTTGTACAGTTTAAGCTAGGAATTATGAAAATTATAAGTGTCTGTGGAAATGTAAACGTCTCAAATGTAAGTCTATTAAATGAATTGGAGCCTCAATAAATTTGCAACAGGTATAGAGGTACCCACTAATATTTATGGGGCTAAGATAGTCATTTTATCTGGTTCTTGTCTGAGGCTATTAAGCGCCATAACAATAAAACAGACTACGTGCTGTGTATCTATAAATTAATGTAGATGAACACTTCATAAAACCTGTCAACACGCACTGTACGCTGTTTATATTCATAGCGTACCTTGTTTTTTTTTCTTCTATTTTACGTTGCGATTCCTTTTAGCTACTCACATGCCAACAGGGTTGCCCAATAAGTAGCAAGATGAGGATGAATTCATGAGACGTTTATTTTCATCAGTTTAACGTCCTGAGCACGCTTCGCGCATACAACAGGGGCATGTGTTGCACAATCGTTATTTATTTGTTAGGAATTTTGTTGGTTTTGGTGCAAGTCTCCACAACGTAAATTCAACATGGGTAATTTTTTACTTTTATGTTAAAGGTGAAGAAACAAATACTTTGCAGGCGCGACTGTCGCGAATACCAAAGATTGCGAGAATAATAATGATTTAGTATAAGCGGGTTCTTCGAAAATTTTGCCTGGCGAATTCATGCATTGGCTGGCAATGATAGAGTTGAAGTCATCGATGCCCATACTGAGAGTAGTATCGCTAACGTTTCCAACTTGGAGCTTGAGGGAATGGCTGTACTATTTGCATATAATACTTGAGCGGTGCAACCACGAGCGCAGATCTGGAGCAGAGATCGGCGTGTCGTGCGACTGAGGACCGCTTTACGTACTTGGCCGGGGCGTGCTACGTTTCAATTTAGGTTGTTCATTAGTTTTATTCCACCATCTTTGAATGTGAAATCCTTGTTCTATAAATATTTAAAATGATTCTTCTTTAAAGATAGTTACTATCTCCCTGTTACTTTTAAAAGATTACAATGCGTAAATTATTGTATTTTCCCCCAATAAATTTGATAAATCGGTTTTATTTCATGAATGAATATCTGATCAACGATATGTAAGTCTGATTTACTTTCTATCCCATGGACGAGTAAGCGGACTCATCTTGCTACCGTACTGCAAAAATAAATGATTGTTTGTTTTTCTTTTTATTTATAATGTTACGTTTTATATAATGTGTTCCCAAGCCAAGCGTAAGTGTAAAAGTTTACTGACTGAATTAAAAATAAGTTCGCAACTTGTGAGTCACAGCGTTCACAGCATAGCCTGAGACAATTATTATGCTAATCTTTAACGTCAAGTCATCGGGCGTGATCCAATGAGAACTGGTTAGAACGGTTACCAATTTAATGGCGGAATACGAGTCATTGCGCCGCATAACATGGTGACCTGACCTAAGCGTGAGCTCGAACAATATCATCGATTCGATATGAGATAAGCTGGTGTTCGTAAATGTTTCCCTTTACAATTTGCAGTCCGATGCTCGCTTGAACTTGCCCCCGGATGTCATGTTCATGTTTACACTTTTCCGATTATTCTGTTATTCTATTGGTCGTTGACGATTGAAGGGCCTGAAGATAACCTCAAAATTATTTTGTAGCGTTCATATCTTACCTTTGCTCCGTTCGACGTTGATTTCCCGTCAATTCTATATGCCACTGACAACATGACAAGTAACTTATTCATGTTGAAAAATTATAACAATGGTATTATCAAGTTTATTCAAGCGAGATCCAATAATAGATTTGGTATTTCCATAATATGGCCCGGAATTTGATACAAAAAATCTGCGACAATAGTTATACGTTTGTGCGCGTGTTTCCCCGCCGATCTGTATTCTGTTTAATCGCCGCCGGTTTGTTTGCGGTCATGAATCCTTAACATATTTATTTGCCAGAATCATGACAGAAATTCGCTAAGTGTGAGATTGTTGTTGAGCTTAGACTCCGCTCCGACCTTAAACCTCCTGGCACTCGAGGAAGCGTCCCAAAAAGGCAAAAACTCTTGCCCACTTCGAAAGTCACAGAGATACGAGGCAGTCGCGCTCGTTACTAAGCGCGCGTTCGTTTTGTTCAGTAAGCGCCCGAGGCCAATCATGTCTGGCTATAATAAAGGGCTACGCGCGTCCTCTCCGCCTGCCTTTTAGATTTATGGCTTGGCAGTGCGCGAGCCGCCGCCGCACACACCATACGTTGTCACACTACTATCACGATCGGCGAATCGAATATTGGACTCGTATCGAGTGCACAGCGTAATTGCCAACATGTGCTGGACGTCGTACGCGGCTTCGATAGCCAAAGCTGGAGCCGCCCGTCGGTGCTGCAATTAAAAACGTTAAAACAAAACCATTGTTACATATTCATCGGGCGAGCGCAACATGACATGATCACGCCCCTCTTAATATTTATGGTGATCGAGAACGGAGATAACTAAAGATCGAGTTGTGGGCTTTTGCCTAAGCGCAACATGTCGGCGTTTTATTTAATCGACTGATATAAATTGATTGTGTTTATTGATTCCCCTTCAGCACTCATTAGGACAAATTGCAATATTTTTATTCCTTTTGATCCGTTGAATACAACATATCATTTCTCACTACACATTAAAGAAATTAATTATTCATCCTTCATATTATTTACTCTCTGATGCACGAGACGTATGTATGAAGTAGGTTTTATCGCTAATGTGGGAATCTATCTTAGATAACATGAGTTTCATAGGAGGAAGAAAAAATTCTACTACATCTGTTTGACCAATGATGTCATAAGTTCGCCAGCCATAACTTACCAGCCAGCCATACAATACATCGAACATAAGTTTAATACTTTAAATAGTTATTATATTTACCTAGGCATAAGAATATATATATGACATCAGGCAATGTATTGTCCCTATGGTTATGTAATGTTCATTTTTTTTATTCTAATTTGTTGTGTTACATTTCAGTTTTAAATTATGAGACGTATGAGATGACTGCGGCGGACCACCAGAGGTTCATTTGAGACTGGGACGGGGTCCTGCAGATCGCTAAGTGGTTCCATTAATCTCGGTCTCTGCTTCATTTATGTTAAATACTCCGGTTAGCGCTAATGTTTATTTTTAGATTAATTACGCGGATTTCGCATGACAGTAATTTGATGTGAAGCTTCATGTTATTGCTCGGTAACACATATTTGTATTACAATTAAATTTTATTTATTTTCAATAATTTAGATTATTTTAGCTATGTTGCACTATGACGTCGATTGCTTGTCATGGCCCATTACAATAGCTGCAAATTTTGCCCATGAAGCAATCTGCGTCTGGCGACATCATGTTAGTGTCGGAAGAAACGCTGGAATGTCCTTACAAATGTAACACACCAGTTCATTCAGTGTACCTACACATATGATAACCGCACCTGTTCTACAGATAGTTCAGTGTGAAGTGGGTTATAAATATTCATTACTAAACCTTAATTAACAACAGTTAAACTTTCCTCCTGGTTTACTTCATCGTGCATTCATTTATTTATTTTTATATACCTCCTTGACATATCAACATCGTCAATACTGTGTTACAAATATGAAAGACACACCGGCAACCATATCAACTGATCCAATGTATTTATTATAATAAGAAGCTGTTCGTGTAACTTTTTTTATTTTACAAAAAACCAAACGGCCCCTCCCTAAAACTGCATATCCCTTCGAACTTCCATCACATGTGCACTGCGTCGGGGTGCGGCTATTGCACGTGTGTGTAACCCGATCCCCAGCGTAGATAATAATTTCATATTGTCCTGTCCAGACTTGCCGTTCAAAAGCCTCCTCGGGATACAATAGATGAATACTCTTGGAGATAAGCGCTTTCTTTTCGGCGGTAGGTGTAAAGATTTGCGTTGCTTAGAATCTGTCTTTGATTTTAGGTTGTCCATTGATTAATTGAAAACTTTAGAGATGTTTCTTTTATATTTGAGAATGTAAATGGTGAATATAGATATATATATATTAAAGATGAAAATAATATTCTTTAAAGGAATAAATAAAGCTTTTGCTTGAGCTTGCCTTCATGAAGGTGCTGCATCATGTATTTGCTGTTATGCGGATGGATTAGTATTGAAACTGACTAGTGAAGTCTTCTGATCATTGCTACCTAATGATTAAACTTCAGGTCGTAAAATTATTCCTACCAGTGGTGACCCATAAATTCCCGGGCCGAAGGTTGTGCTACACTTGCGGAGAACGTAACATTAACACACGTCATGTTCAAGCCTTAGCAAGTGAATCAGTGGTTTGACAAAACGTCACATGAATGGTTTTGAACTCGAGAGAAATTTAACCAAAGGTTACCTTTTGACGAGTAATGGTAACTTTTGCGCAAACTGACCATTCCGTTAATTCTAACCTTAGTCTCACGAGCCGTTACCGAGGACAATGAACCCACAAAGACGACGACTTCTTGAAAGACTACAATAAAACGTAACACGACGCCGCTTATCCTCGAACTGTGATTGCGGCGAGGTTCTGTGGTTCCATCTCATCGTTGGTATGGTATACGAATCGTCAGACGTGCTGGCCTCACGCGACGCGGCAGTTTCGTCGTTCTTATACCTACCGCTTGTAAAAAGTCTGTTATCGTCAGAACTTTAACTTAGATTACACGTTTTATAGTCGGAGTTCAAGTTACATTTGTATCGTCACGGCGTCGTATTATCTCTGTTTTGTGTATGGTTGTATGTTACGAGTATGTTTCCAACTGACTGAAGCGGATTTGCATTTTAATTTCCGATACGTCAAGTAGTATTGTTGTATTTTTAAATAAGTCACAATTCTCTTAATGGAATTGGTCGTGTCTAATGAAATCATCTTTAACAATTGATTTGAACGCGTAACGTTTTTGTTCTGATTTTTTGCCGCAAATAATTCGTACAACATTGACAGTGTCACAGTTCACCTTGGCGATTGAATTCGGTTCGTCCCGTCAAGCGGGCAGACGCTTTCAATGATTGTCGGATGTTAACGTGCGGGTTGCGCAGATTAATTTGCAGGGTACAGAGAATTCAGCAGTGACTGGCTTGGAACATATTTTTTGTTTATGTTCGTTTCGTTCAAAATGTACGTAAGGGTTAACAGAGACATAAGTTATATCAGAGCGTAGTCAGCGTTAATACTGCGAAACATAAAACTTAGCCAGGATGCTGACTCATTGTCTGACTTAATCGAATTGTTATGTTAAACTGGTACATGATTAATTAAAGCGGAAGCTTATTCATGTAGTACATCACAATTGTACCGAGATCGATGTTATTTACGAAGCGAGCTCTGGTTTCTGAGATTTTTACGTTTTTTCTCACCGTCAGTAAGAAACTTTATTTGAATGTGGTTTATTCAACATTTGTACGAAATTATTTAATAAACATTTTGCTCACAAGTAGCTTAAGGTTATTTATTTTCAAAATTAACATATTGTTTTAATTACATACGTCATTCGTTCTCCAACACATTTCTCATGGATGTTTGTTTGAATTTAAACAAGGTAGAACACGCGACAAAAACAAGCAGAACTTAAATTCCTATCGGTGTTCTACTCTATGGTGATGCATGAGCGTGCGCGGGTGTGGCTGTGTGCTGCGCACGCGCATGTGTGCGTGATCGTGGGAACGGTCGGGCGGACGCGTGCGGTGATACTGACGCGCGCGTATTGTGCATTATTTAACAAATCAAACGTTTTTGCCCACCTTGGCTCGGTGCCTTTCTCCCAAACTGTCCGTCTGATCGTTGATAATACGCTACTCGCACGATTGAGCCTCGATTACCGGTTTTACAATGTAACTTGTGCTCAGTAATTTGCCTAGTCAGCTCTTATTCCGTCTTCGAGACGGTCTTTGCGTACTTTAGTCCTTTCCCTTTTCGCGCTATGGCAAACAACTATCGTTCTAAACATAAACAGATTAATATATAATATTGTTATTATATCGGTGCCGTAACAGGTGGCTTGCCTTGCGATACATTCAAGCTTATCTGGGCCGCTTAGTCCTTTGATAGGAGTTGGTTCGTCATCATAAAATAAAACAAACTAGTTTGGAAGTAAGCAAGTCTCAAGTTACATAGCTCATACCTACAATAATTTATCAGTGCTATAAATTTCAACAACATCGAATTCCTTTCCATCGCCATTGGATTGATGATAATTCCTACAGGTACTAAAGCAATAGACGCTTTGCACAAAAACTTCAGCATCTATCAATTTATATTCCACTATTTCTCGTTCTTCTGATCCAATCAATATGTCTTCAAACGTGTAAGTATTTACAATTTGTTATTTTTTGCGTCTTTTATCCGTTTATAGATTACTTATAGTAAATTTTGCACAGCGTTTGTGACGCTGATACATTTCTATTAAATTTTGAGCGGGTTCAATAAAGAAAATTAATTTACTGATAGACATCATATTTAATTTGAAAATTAAGCTTCTTAATGATCTTATAAGGGAAGAAAAGGGTCTTGTTTTGCTTCAAAAATAATATTACTGAATATCTGTGTTATGTTTGAAGTAACAGAAAACTGTATACATTAATTAAACGTTAGTTTTTTCAAGATTGAATCGGTGCATGATTCCACTAACAATTTCATGAGATTCAAAATTTCTGGTATCGTTCACTTCTATATATAGTACAGTTATTTAACATATTCATAGATAACTGTTCATTTTTATTTAAGATTACAACATTTCTAGTATAAAGTTTCGAATGCTGGGTAGTTGGCGAAGCTCTATCAATATTATGGTCGAAGCCGTTATGAGATTTCTTAGTTTGTCCTCAGGCTATGAGTCCCTCTCGCTGGATATTACCTACGCTTCATTTCGTTGGATACCTTATGGCTATTCGATATTGTTTATTAAACACTTGCACTAGAATATATTGCATGTAGAATAACGTTAGTTACTTGTATTGTTTTAGCGATAGGAATTGTTATACATTTCTTATTGTAAGCTGCACACTATATCGATTTTATTTACATCAAAATTTTATATGTTATACGTTTGATGACTTTGTTGACAAACACAGTGTTTTTTTTTAAATTATAAGCTATAATAATAAAAAATAATATTCCTCACTTAGATATTAAAGTTGTTTGTAATTTATAACTCAAGTATGGGTGTTAAGTTATTAATGGATACGTTTGAAAAGGGTTCTACTTGAGCTTTCAGCCGTTCAGAATACATCTTAGATATGTTTTTTAAAGACTAATGTGAACAATAATGTTCACTAGGCATACAAACTCTTGAATTCCATTCCTTTTCATTGTTATATTATTATACGGTAATTAGAGAGAGTGTTTCAATAAAAGATATTTTGTTTAATATTCTTAAAATATTTTGCTCCTGCCCATAAATTCTTGTGTTCTGGGAAGCAAACTGTTCGTAATTGTCAGCTACTATTAATATATCTTTGTGAACGGGTTCACGATCCAAACAGTGCCGAAGCCACGTATACAGTGGCTATAAATACCGGTATATTTAAGCTGATATACTGGAAGAATTGCGGTGTTAACAGGTTGCTCTGACGGAACTTAAGTGCTTTATGCTGTTTCTGTTATTTTGTGTTTACCGGTTACAATGTTGTTATCGTTCTTCGAGACTTATATTAAGGAAAAGTCACAGCAGCGAACATTGATATATGATTTAGGAATGGCTGTGATTCCTTTTGTACAACTCAATTGTATGGCCACAATTTAGAAGAGCAGTTTAAAAATCATTTTTATAATTTGATACGACATCAAAATATTGACTATCGTGCAAGGGGTTCAAGGCTTAATTCTTGGCCGGGGTAAACGATTGTTGGGTTTTAATTGTGTGTGAATATTTTTGTGGATACATTTAATTTTCACGAATATTAATTGCTTTCTTAGTTACAATTAAGTTTAATCTTAACTATAGTGTCATTTGTGACTGTATAATAAAAATTTAAAACATTAACATCGCTCTTATAATGCTGACGTGGACACGCTGTTCTTAAAAAAATATATTTTAAAAAAGGCACAGCATCACAAGGTGCTTAAATGTAGTTTTAATTAAGACTGTCCCGCGGCACGAATTCATGTACCCATATTTTCGTGACATGTATAGCCGGCTGCTACCCATGAAAACTTTAGTATGCACTCAGGGAATTACAGGCTTCCTGCGCCCTGTACGCTTAAATAGTATCTACACGGGAGATAGCCGACCCGCCGTCTACCGGGTCAAAGTTATCACTACACGTTAAGATGTCTATATACCGTTATAGTTACGGATAGTCCTGTTTTGTTATACACGTGTGATAAGTGAAAATAGTCCTTAGGTCCCTCGTTTGAAGTTCATACTTCAGTAATCTGGATTTGAACTTTGCTCCTTTGCCTTTTAGTTGTCGATATCGTAGCAGGAAACGGATATATCAAATATAGTCGTATCGCTACTGGCTTTTAATTGCATTTGACATGTTCTGCCTGCAATGCTCATCGATGACTACGAAAGAGTAAAAAGAAACTCTTTCACGCAAACATCTCGGTTTTACACAGCACAAATAATCAAGACCCGAGAATAAACCTTTATCTGGCACATAATCATCTGCCTGGGTGTTCAACCAGGAACCTCTTATTTGGCAGGCAATGTCACTGGGAGGATTTTCACTATATCTTTTGCTTATTTATGCACTTTTTATAAACAACATGATTGAAATATCTTCCCGCAAAAACGTATCAAAGTTGGTCATAGTAATGCGCAAGTAGACACCCCTCCCCCTCCTCGGCTACCGTAGCTCCGCCCCGTGCAAATTGCACTGCGCTCGCGCGCTTACCCACACCCAATCGCAAAACGACTGATGTGATCTAATTCCTTTAAACGTTTTAATCTGTAAACGATCAAAGTATTTTAATTTGGTTAGTTCACTTGGGGTTAGAGCTTCTAGTAGGTGGACTTAAACTTTTGATATTTACGCTAAATTTGTTGGACTGTGGGTTCATCACGATTTAAATCGATTCAGACTTACAACAAAGTCATTGCGCTGAGAATCTCAACGCTTTGAGCAGTTGTCATTTTCAGTCGTAACTCGATTTCAGGTGCTTGGATCTTTTGAGATATATGATTTTTAGATATTTAGCAATAACTTTATACGTTTTTGTATCGGCTTATGCGACAGTGATTATATCTTATGTATCAATTCAAATTTAAAATATCCAAAATTCTTCAAGCAACATGTGTGATAAACGTGACAAATCGACAATAATTCATGTCACTCCATCCCGTGACATCTGTCATCAATAGGTCTCTGTGGGTAATCTACGTATAATATTAAATAGGTTGGCGTTACCTTTGTATATAAAGTGGCCAGTTCATTTTAACTTCTTTGCCTTTGTTAATTTTAGAGTTGCAATATTACATTACATTTATTTAAAATGTATTTTAAGTTTTCATTATTAACTATTATTAAAATTTCCATTATATTTCTCTGTTGTTTGGATCCCTAATATTTATTACGCTCTATTCTGATATCGAAGCCTCCCACGCGTAGCTGACTTTATCAGTTTTATTATCAACTTTATGCCCTAGGACAGTCTCATAAAGCCAGGTTATAAAGAGTAAAAATCCTCAGCTTTTCTTACAACGTCAATTACTCGGTTCGTGAGCCCTTATCGTTTGTGTCTCCGGTCGCTATCTGCAAGATTTACAGGTAGTGGGAAGTCCGGCTCGAAGGACCAAGATAGCATCCGTTGCGCTTTGTGCTAACAGTGGGTATTTAACAATTACAATTACTCCTAGGTTTAAAATCTTTAACTTCGATACTTTTACGTATACTAGGAAAAATAGTCGGTGAAAACGATCACACTATACTTTTACATTGGGCACAGATTTTTGTCTTAAAGTATCAAACACAGACACACGCACTTGGTGTAATAATAATGCAGATAATTATTTTCTAGTCAATCATCTATGGCCAAATTAAATTAGCATTGAATTATAGTCATTGTCAACTTACGATATCTAGACAAAGACAGGTAGAAGATAGAACAGAACAGAAATTTTATTACTACCAAAAGACTTAGCTGTTGAACCATTAAAAAAGTATCAAACACAGACACACGCACTTGGTGTAATAATAATGCAGATAATTATTTTCTAGTCAATCATCTATGGCCAAATTAAATTAGCATTGAATTATAGTCATTGTCAACTTACGATATCTAGACAAAGACAGGTAGAAGATAGAACAGAACAGAAATTTTATTACTACCAAAAGACTTAGCTGTTGAACCATTAAAAAA
>DWPT01002078.1:0-16964 GCA_018251895.1 Agathymus mariae mariae | reverse complement strand
TTTTACCTTCTCATTTCCTGGCCGACAACGCATCAGTGATACCTTTGGGCTTGCTGATGTCCATGGGCGACGGTGATTACTTACCATCGGGTGGCTCGTCTGCTCGTTTGTCGGCTATTAAGCTATAAAAAAAGAAAAAAAAAAAACAATTTTCTTAAATCATACATTATATAATTAATTGTTGAAACCGAACGAAGTAGGAGGGACCCACTAGTATTATTAGTGTGATCTGTTAGAAAATAACGCATAATTATTTTTCACGATTAATAAAGATTTAAAAATATTCACAATAAAAAAGTGTTGCTTTAAAATTAAAAATTTGAATTAATTTCGTCTTTGAAAGAAATAATAGCAAATTGGAATATGTCAAATTATGCTTTAATTTCAATTACAAATGTCTCATAAAACTATTTCAAATGTTTACCCTTTTCATTTTAAGAAATTTTTTCTCGCTTTTGATTTTAACTTTGGAAACCTTTCTCGTCCTTTCTAATAATTCATTAAGTCTAGAGTTAAATAATTACAAAAAATATAGTTGAATAATACCTAAAATCAAACTTTCCGAACCAGAAAACATACATAAGCTTTTTGGCGACAGAAAACAAAAGTTAAATTAAATTTTTACTCTTATTTTTTGCCTCTACTACCAGAAAAATAGAATATATGTACGTAATATAATTATAAAGAACTAAAGTAATGACAATGATTATGAAGTCGGATATCGGAAAGAATAATACTCTGATTTTGATAATCGTAAGTACTCGTATTTAATCAAGGACCGCCTTGGCAACTTTAAACGGGATAAGGAGGTATTTGGGCAACTGATAGTGGAAAAAATCTTGATCCTGATCCTTTCTTGCTTTCAAAGTACTCGTTGAACCATCGCTCGTAGTTGCTATGGTTATAAAGAAATTGTTGAGCCATGTCGGAGGCTTTCGGGCGGCATAAAAACTTCCGGCATTTGACCTATAGCCTTCTGGCCCACACGAAGCAGCACGGTGAAGGTCGTACTAAATTTCTTTAATAACTACGAGGGACCCTCCAGTGGAACGTTTTATGAGTTAAAGTCACATAATACCTCACTCCCTCCTTCGTCCTCCTCATTCTTCATTATAAACTGGCTACTAGCGTGTTTGCTTGCAATAGTAGTTAGAATGGTTGCAAATACCATTCTAATATACAATAATTATTTACGCAAACAGTATCGGTCTACGGTTCTACGAAACCCATAGACATTTTATAAGCTCCACCCTAAAACAGATTACCATTTTAACTGCAGACCTCTACTATGAATAATTCACGATCGCGTGAAGGCGTACCGTTGAACATCCAAATAAAAGCTTTTTATAAGTGCATTCATAATTTGTTACATGCCTATTTTCGACCGTCTTGATATAATATTTGAAAAATAAGGAATAATGAATAAACTATGGGTATATTTGCTGTCGTATTCCGGACTATTGCCTTTAAATGAATCCCATGCAGCAATATGCAGCCTACATAACGAGTAACAATAAATAATTTATGCCCGCTCAAGAATCCTTTGTGACCACCATTAATCAATGTTGTTCCGTTTATGTTACGTAAGTGAATGGTTTCATACTGAATCCGAGGGTTCTGTTATTATGTATTATTGTATTGGATACTTTACCGAATACGTAGAAGAAACTTTCCAAACAGTACTTGGTATGGAACCAACCCCGCATATATTAACCTTGCCTTGAAGCAAATCGTTACAAACTCTTCAGAGTATGGAGAGATCAGTGATATTTAGCAATTCAAGAAATTAGCTCACATCTCGAAAGTAGCAATGTTTTTTGTTCAACTTAAAAATGATTGATGCTAAATATAGTTATAATCAGAGGTGTTATGGAGCTCCATAACCGTATCCGAAACTATCCGATATCCGAAATAAAAATATTTCCGAAAACGTATCCAAGTCTGATAAAAATGTTTCAAATTATTTAAACACGTTATGACAGGATTTCGCTGGCCGAGCCGATACATAAGCTGCGTCGCTCTCATTTTTAGAAAGTATTTATTATTAATTTTTTAAAGATATTGTTTTTTTCTGTGAATATAATATAACTTAGGTAAATACACTTTTTTTCTAAATCCTAAATCATATAATATGCTTAACTGACATTATCCGAAACAATCGGATAAGTCGATATAATTTCATAATGGTAACAACCGAAACGGATAAATCATTATTCACATGTCCGTATCCGTATCCGTATCCATATCCAGATCTGAAATTTCATAACCATAACATTCTTAGTTATAATATAGTGACGTTCGTAACATACATCCTTGGAAAGAGGTTACTTAATAATACAATATGTTTGATGTTTGTTTGTTTCATCGACGTTTCCATATTAATTATAATAGTTGCGATGGTGGCAATTAGAGACTAGATTAATCAGGTATTAACTAAAATGCAGCAATTCACCACCGGATACCTCTAAAAATTTATCAATTAATTCCATGTGAATTTTAAATAATAATACATATATAAAATTAACTGTTTTTTTTTCATCTATAAATATAATAACATTCCAACTGATCGCTTTCTGTACATGAACGGTATATGAGAACAGCTGCGATTGGACCCTTTATTAACGCAATAAAATCCAAATCAATAGTTTTTACATTGTCTGTCTGTGCGTTTGTTCGTGCTAATCTCAGAAATGGCTTATTCGAATTCGTTATGGTTTTCACTAGTGATTATAGGAAGCATCGCTTAATGTTTCAAGTGCGTTTCACTGCAATCCGTCTATAAATAATAAAGTTATAAATTACCATATTTCTAATTGATGCAACGAGAAAATCTCAGCTCAGTCCTATAACAATGCATTTCTAGCATGAGGCGAAGCGAGAGAGGTTTGCTGGTTCATTATAAGATTTTATAAAAACTGATAACTAAATAATACTTAAATTGTATTTGATACTTTTTAAACTCTAAGTAACAATTGACGTTGCCCTACGTTAGGTACGAACAAATTATTTAATAATTATTTAGTAATTGCTAATATACTGTAACACGTATGTCTACATACGTAAATAAAAGACGACCACACTTCTAAATATCTTGTTGTGTAAGACGCGTTTTAAATAACTCTCGAGCTTATTGTTGTGTCAGGATCCGCAGGTTAATAGTTCCGCAGAGACTTAATTTCATTCTCAAAGTCGCAGTGGCACTCGTATATCGCAGGTCGATTTCGCTTTGTAGGGAGAGAACTCTTCGCTATCGTTTTCGGGAACCGAATGCTCCGTGCGCGATCCTACCCGCTATTTATATCGATTTCCGGGTCTTCTAGACTTCCAAAGAAAGTCAATAATAATACCCGGAAATCGACATACAATAGCAGGTCAGGTAAACAGGCCATCTTCGCATATGCATGCCATATTCGCCCTTTTACCTAAGGCATAAGAGAATGGCTTGAAGCGTCACAGGTAGTTTTATACTACCTGGGGGTTTTTTATTGCCTCTATTGTTTTCGGCCGACCCTTTCAGTAACTTGGTAAGATTGACGCCCTTTTCTTTTCGGCCGGTCTTTCCAGAAGTTTCGTAACAATATATTTGTATTGTACAATATCAGAGGTCGTCATTAATAGCAAAAGCTTATATTTGGCTTGTATTTGTGTGGCTTGTAAGAAGGTCTATTTATTCCTGAGTCCAAGCTCTTTTACTCTCTTTGGCTTAACTACGTATATAAGGCAATATCGAAAGATCTTCCCAGGTCGGTGGGCTGTATATCAACCAGCTCGGTCCGGATATACAATTGTTGCTTGGTAATTTACGATACGACAATTTCACGTTAACCTTCATTTTATTTATTTGAAAATTACTGATAGAGGTAGAATATATTCATCATTTACCATCTTGGTAGTTATAATATAATAGAAATGTACTCATAAATACAAATTAATATAACACACTAAATTATTCGGAAACTACGCTAGACGTAGTAAGCGCTATTATCCATTTCATTATGTTGATTAGTTGATTGATGGAACTATTTGTAATATTAATATTGTTAGCCCAGGTATGGATAACGTTTTGGATATTTCCTTGTATATCTATATATTGTGACCTTTGAAATAATGCCTGTCAAGTCTATTGAGGGTTTTCAATCGCCCGTCCACGTGCTTGTTAGAAATACATCGACCCCGTAATGTCCATTCTGTGACAAAAATAATAAAATTTTCATTATCACAGTCCGTCTCATAAGTCGCTCAACAACACCAAACAAGTTAACGGCTGGTTGATACCGCTACACGCCTTTAAGGATGCGCCAATGAACTCTCAGGTGTGTAGATTTCATAGCGATACTTTCTCTGGCTTCTACTTGTTGTATTTTTATATATATTTTTTATATTATAGTTGCAAGCTTTTGAAGCTCAGTTTCCCTTGTACGTAGCTAACTTTCAAAGGACTACACTGCCGCTGTGCCACTACTTAATATTTATTTTCTTCTTCCAACCTTATGCATACAAATACGAATCGAAAGATAAAATGTAAATGTACCATAAAAAAGATAAAATTTTAAATTTACTCGTACTTGTTTGACATAATTTATGTTCCCCTTTCATATTTCGTAAGTGTGCGTGTGTCCTGTACGCTGTTATAGGTGCCTTCATTTCCGTTAACAAGTTTACATTTTGAGTTTACCCTCGGGAACTATGTGACAGAGACAGAAGAAACAATAAAAAATGGCCTTTGTATTAATGCGGAAAGTAAACAATTTTATTTAAACAGGTTAAGCCAGTGAAACGGGGTCAAATGCCATTTATAATTTTAACGAATGTTTATTTTGTACCAATGTTGCGTTCATTTACGAAGCGCTTAATCATTTAAGCTTTATGGATTGTGAGTTAATTAATTAATTACGCTCATATTCCGACGGACTATGTCAAACGTGATCCTACCGATCACATTGGATATGTGACTGCTACTATTAAATTTCTATTGCACCTTCGTGCTCTGAAGGACACATCAAGCCATCAGTTCCAGAAGCTATTTTTATTTACTTTTATTATATGTGTTCTTTGGACATGAGTTTAATACTTAAATATAGGTAGTAAGTGTTATTTGTAACAATACTTGGGAGTTTTTTGCCCCTGCTTTTATCGGTTCGGATAGTATGTCTTGTTAGAGAATTTCTGATGCAATGGCGTTCGAAAAGTGTTTGTAAAGGGTTATTTCGCTTATAAATTTACTTCTCAATCGAGAAGGCACGTTGTACTTTCTTGCCAAATCTAAGAGAGAGGCCATGTGCGCGGTAAAAAGGCCATTTATTGAGATGAAATTCCATAAAAAATGATCGGCTTACTTTTGACACATTTTTCTCTACATGAAAAAAAAATCACCTTAATTGTTTGTAGGAATCCATGTATATGCCTACTATAAGATAATTAGTAATATACTGTTGTATATTGGTTGTGGTATTTTGCGGCAATTTCTGCCGACCTTGTCATTCGTTGTCTATTGTCGGTCGTCACGTTATCTTCGTTTCATTTGGCAACGTCAGATGTCACGCAGGCACGCACCGCTACTTAACATCTATATTAAGTTCACATTTATGAAACGATGTACAGAAACTTTTAGTAATAACACGATATAAACTGACGTATTACTGACGTGATGACAGAGAAAAATCGTATTTGGAATAACATTCAAAATAGATGTTTACGAACCATTTCTTTATTTAGATAGTAACGTTTATTCAAACGATCAGACAGGTTGTGTGTATCATCGCCCGTGCACATCTGCAATGCAAGAAAGTGACGGATGCATTGCCGACTAGGGCCGAAGTGGTAACACGTGTGTTAACTGATTCACAAGAATTGCTGTTGAAACATGTTATAAGAATAAATTATTGAAATTAGGAAGGCATGTGGCAGCTAGCCAAGCACTAAAAAATCCCATTGCCATGCAAGGGTATTCTCTAGATTTGGTCGCACTTTAGTCAGTAACGAAAACTGACTTTTATTAGCGTTTCGGGTTATACAAGTTGTAATCACCTCATTAAGAAAATAAAATATAACTTTTTTATGTTGTCATTGTTAAACTCTCTGGCTCCTTGCTCTCCTCAGTCTTGAAAGCACCTTTAAGAAAGCAAAAAATTACACACATAAGTGTATTTATAAAGAAGCTAAAATATTAAAGGTTTATGAATTTGAATGTTAGCTTGTACAACTTCATGCGAAAATTTTATCTGAACACTCGATCCTACTTTCTTTCAGTCTTATATCTACACGGTTTTCCTTTATTACAATGTTTAGAAGTTAAGTGTCCGAAAGAATATGTAATATTTTACTTATTAAGAAAGAATATTCACACTAAAATAAAAAGCTAATAAAATAATAAAATAAAAAAATAATAAACTGACTGGAAACACTATAATTGTACAAAAAAGCACAACAAAACGAAGTCGTTTAAAAATGGTCAACTATAATCGATAAATATCACATGCAGTGTCTACATGCTTATAATATCAGTCTTTAATATATAGTAAATAGACTCTTTATTTTCTGAATTTCTAGATGGTGGATTCATCTATTTTAGGATCGTAATTAATTCCAATTTCGAGGTATTTTACAGTGATAATTAAATTTAGTAAATAGACTCTTTATTTTCTGAATTTGTAGATGGTGGATTCATCTATTTTAGGATCGTAATTAATTCCAATTTCGAGGTATTTTACAGTGATAATTAAAAATAAGTCCTACTTTAAGTTTCCAATACTAGTCGACGTTTTAAAGGATTTTTTTACGTTAACTAGGTTTTTTTATTAAATATTGTTTCTCCATGTGTTTATCAGGTAATTGGACCATTTTATTTATAAATGTTAATGAAATAAAAAAGTTATAATTAGCTTTTAGTAATATCAAACAAAATCGAAATCGTGTCGATATCAAAGACATTTCGAGCGGTCACGTATCGACGAGCGACATTGTACATTGTAAAATAAATTCTACGTCTCATTGCGTCCGTGGAACAGGTTTACATACGATTTTTACTAATAGATAGATTCATAACATGTTTAGGTGAATGATATCACGAAAAATATATAAAACGTCTGCAAAAAATGACGGTTCGGTTATTAGTTGTGAGCGTATAAAGTTTCTCGAAGGGAAGCAAGGGTAATTTACTAGTTTGAGATAAAAGATTAATATTTATGTATGTCTATATATAACAATATATATACATTTGACTTTGAGACTATAAACATCAACGGTAAAAGTTTCAGATGACTTAATTCCTAGCTTGTTAGCTTATTTGGCTTTTAGTATAAAAGCAAGGACATGATTGTCTACTTGGTTTTAGGGTTTAGCTGTCGTATTTGATTAAGGGTGGCGCACATTTGCGTATTGTTTGCTCAACACAAAGCCGCTGCAAACGTAAACACGGTTAGCCGATTAATACATTATACTTAAACAGTGCGAACTGTGTTTGTTAATTGGGCGAAATGAAATGGTCGCTCCGCTGAATGCTTATTGCGTTTGACTGTCTTGAAATAATGTAATTGAATAAAAACACATACATACAGTCATGTATTTGGTCGTGATATCGTATACATTTTTAAGTACATTTAATAAGGACAATGGAGAAATATAGAATTTTCTTTTTATGGTATTTAGATATTACATTAAATATGAAAGATAAAGACTAAAGATTTATTAGTTTAAAGTATAAAAACACATTGCTTAAAGATATTTTTATATACACCGGAAAACCGGTAGTAAAGATTATTTTATTTTATTACATTTTCGAAGAGTCTATTACTGGAATACTTTACGTGAATTCAACATCTGGTAACTTATTTTGCATTGGCTTATAAAAACGGACGTAGGATATCACCTAATAACAAATGATGGCGGTAACGAGCTTACAACCGAAAACTTTAATGGACTTCTTTGCGATTATCAGCCAACTTGGATAATAGTTACCTTAGTAATTCAGAAGTTCGTTTCTAACGGAATCCTATTTATATGTTAAAAGTCCGAAAATAGTCAGCCTATCATTAGTAAGGTGATCTTGACACGTCTTTTACGCCTTTAGCTTTTGTTTGGGTTTAATCCTCACTGTTTTTCCTCGTAATTAAGGAAGCCTGAAGCGAACACCTTCACGCAGTATCAAGGGGGTTCAGTGAGTTAGCTTTTCCCGGTCGAATTGTTTGTTATTGACATTAATAATATTTTTATATCAAGATCAACTAACAAGTTGTATTTAATCTTAAAGTACCTTTGCAATATTTTTCACGTATATGTTCTTATGAAGTTTTTAAACACCTTTTTTTCATGGGGAAATCCATCATGGATACCCTTCTGACGCAGGGAAACGAGGGTTATGCCGGACTCCTACCGCCTACAACCCCACGGTGTTCCTCTCAACGCTGAATGTCTGAATGCTTTCGCATTCTTCCGCGGCCCCGACAGCGTTAAACCCTTCATGATGCGATGGAGCTGGAGTTTCTCCATCCTGCCTGCTGTGAGTTTTTAAACATCTAGAGTAACAGTCTTATGTTGTACTAGCAAACCGCCCTCGCTTCGCCTGGTGAAAACTACGCCTTACGCCAAGAAATAGTGCCTACATTATTTTAATTTATTTTATGCCTTTTTTATTTATTGACGGATGGCATTGAAACAAACTTTAAGTATTAAGTGATGCTTACTGCAATATATTAGTAAGAACCAGATCGAAATCGCACAATGATTGACGACGCAAACCGCGTCGTCCGTGCAGGTGGTACGTTCACTACGTAAGGATGGATACCCACCGTACGCAGAGTTGTTGGATGGAGAAACGGCGATGGCGGAATTATTTCGAACAATTAATGCGCATACTCTCCGAAATGCATACTATAGAAGACCGAGAGACTGGCAACTCTGCGCCTCTGCTCAAGGCTTTGCAGCTTGGTTCCGACCAGATCTGGGTCACTAATGAGTCTCTTTGCACGTCTCTCCATCGAGCCCAATGCTGATAGATGACATTTGGCAGCACCAGCCCAAATGTGACAACATTACTCCACACACGGTCGAACTTGAGCCTTGTACAGGGTAAAAAGCTGATTCGGTGTGAAGTGCCGCCGCACTTTCGCAGGTACCCCAAGTTTGTACTTGGACTCGATGGACCGACCAAAGTTGAGATTCGGAGAAACTTCGACTCCCAACAATTGAAGATGGTCAGTGCATTCTAAGGATACATTCCGAAAAGCAGGAGCCAAGGTGAACGGACTTCTCTTGGCGCTGAACAGACACGTCTGTGTTTTTGTGGCGTTGAATTTCACAATATTGAAATGGATCAGTAATTACTAGGGCCGGTGCTGCTGCCTTTTACGAATACTTGTTCCACGTTGGCAAGCTTTGCGGATTTAGTCATGATCGCAGTCTTCAGAAAGCCGGTCAGAACAAGTGACAAATCGGGTGCACATGCCTTTAATACAGTCGCTCCAATTTCATCAGGATCACTGGCTTTTTCCACACATAGTTACCGCAAGGTCTTGAGAACCCCCTTAATCATTATGCGGAATTCGGGCAAAGATGTGCCACAGTGGGGTATTCTTAGTGGCATGATATTGTTAGCACCCAGACAATATTTTTTGGCAAACAGAGACGTGAACAATTTTGCCTTCTCTTTAGCTGTGTGAACGACTGGTTTATCGATCATCATCATCAGATCATCAGATCGATCTGGTTTATCAGTGGAGGCAGTGTGGGCCGACAGAGGCTATTTTCAATAGTTAAGACAAAAGACTAAAAAGCTTTACTATCAGATTGTTAGTCAGAGTTGGTCAAAGACCGCCGATATGTTGGATGTGGTTAAGTTTAACCGTCCGTGATCCCTTTTTATAGGATTTGGCAGCACAGTTGAAGGTTTTATTCTTAGAACAAATATCCGGAGTTTTACGGTCCCGAGCATCAACCCAAGATAAATACGCCGAATGTTTGCGCTTCTTAGCCTGAGTGCATTCTGCGTTAAACTAAAGGCAAGCTTTAAATAGGGTGAAATAGAACATCCAATTCAGACATGAAAAGCGAGTCATCACTGCAGCTCAAACTAGATAATGCAGTATTTTATAAAGTTTACCTAAATTTCCGGTCAGAGCTCTTGTACCAGAGACCATAGAATGCATACAGAACAGGCAACCCATACTTTACTAAATCCATCGATATTAATTAGGCTTTGAAATGGTAAACGATACAGCAGACATTTGGCATAAAATAAAAAATAATACTTCATCACTGATCGTATATAACAATTATTAGTTTAAGAGTGACAAAATCAAAGTGTTGCGTATTAATAAAGTTAATAATAATAAAATATAATAATAATAATTATAATTAAAGCTTGACTATGACATTTGTGTTTATGGAAGTAGTAAAGAACTAATAATTAAATAGTCGGTTACAATCAAAACATTCATCACACACACATCCTAAAATTGACAAACTTACCAGCGTATTAAAATTTAATTAACATTTGTTTCGGTAAACGGAAGAATTGTGAAGAAACCTATGTAACAGAAATTTCTATATAATGTTTTCAAAAGTGTATGAGTTTTGCATTTGGCCAGCATGGTAATACCCAGAAATAGGACAGTTATGAGTTTTGATGAAGATATCTTTTTATTATAAAACATGTGATCTATTGAATAAAGACTGAATAACTAAATACAGAATCAGATATATAGTGGTATTATTTTTATAAGCATGTTAATAAAAAAATCAAATAATACAGTTACTATATATTTTGATAAAATAAATTGGTCAATATTTTACTATTGTAAATTGGCTCACTGGCGTAATATATAAAGAGATGACATTAATTTCGACGTCATGGCAGTCTCGAGTGTTTTAGTTATATTAATGAATGCCAATATTCTTTTCTGAAAATTTGTCCGTATACTTGCCACTTCTACCGTTATTTGGTGTCTGCTTGACACAAACAGATCGCCTCGACTGTCGCATCTCTGTTCTGTGAGATCCGAGTACCAACATGGTCTGTTTTAAACTTGCTAGAGGGAATTTTTTCTTTGCTTGTTAAATGTTGAAGGAAATTAAAGTGATAATAAAAAATGACGTTAATCTTCTTCTTCGCTTCTTTCCGCGACCCACTCAGTTGGTGCGGAATATATATTGCTGCGATAACAGGCAATGTGATTGGTCGTTGTGTATATTAATTAGTTTGCTTTGAATTTGTAGATATCCGTTGTCTGCTTAACTTTAAGGTCATATTTTGAATTAATAGGAGTCATCTAAATCAAAGTGAAAAGAACTATGGCGATATTAATAAAAAAAAACAGTTACAATTTTCTTTTATTATAATCTTTACCGTAACCGTAAAATAAACCTGTAACGGGAACGAATCTGTCAATATTTATAATATACACTCTACAGATGTAGGATGTTTTTTTCGTCGTCTGAAATGATACTAACCGAAGCTTAAATGAAAATTGGAGTATTTGTAACTAATTTTATATGGTAATATATTGGATACTTTTGTTCTCTGAAATGAATGAGTTATGTTTGTACGAGATAATAATAGATACGAATGAAGATGGAAGTTCTATAAAGAGAAGATATACACGATTATTTAAGCGACGAATTCATTTGTAATAATAATAATATAATAAAAACGTTATACATCTCAGGTGCATAATTCAATAATTCGTATCTATTATTATCTCGTGCAAACATAAGAAGAAATTCTTCTTTTTATATTACTACTTAGGGTTATGTCGTTACTGAAATAAAGATAAAGATAATTGTAAACACTTACATTTATAATATTTATTATTTATCTGGATCTTGAGATTTATTTCGAGTATCATTTCGCAGAGTCCATAGAAACGTTATCTACCCACCTACGCTTACCCACTTCACTTTGGCTCGTTATGAAGTTCAAATATTTTATAATTTTCTTCATCTTCAATATTCAAAATATACCATAACGTAAAACATTCACCACTTAAATAATTTTATGTTATAAAAGCATAAATACGCCATTAACTAGAAATACTAGTTGAAAATTGTTAATAATTAATGTTATATTGACTTATTATTTAATTTGCGATTAATATTATACCTACTTATATTTTCATGTGTAAAGTGAATTTTTCATGGAAGTGACGAAAGGAGACCATCTGAGGTTTGGTTTCCAGTGTAATCCATATATATATGTAACCATAACTATCAAGCTACATTTCTATTAAAATACAAGTTAAGGGTTGGTCGTAGACGTATCATTAGTAATGAGATGGAATAACACATTCAAAAAAAACACAAAGCAATTGACACGGCGTTATTAGCTGACATTTACAACGGACAAGTAATAGAGTGTAAACCATACAAGGGCTTACAAAAACTGACAAGGTCAAGGAATGTAACTGATTTTACCCAGGACGATGGGTACAATAAAAATGATGTTAACCTATTTCTACCATGCCCTGCTTTTGTAAAACGACTCTTGTAAAAGAAAAGACTGAGAATATATTTGTACCAATCATAATAAAACACAACTTATACCCTTGACACGAGGACACACACGCATAAAACATAAGTATTTTTTAACGTGATAAGTCCTCTCAAGTTAAAATCAAGTGCAGAATGAAGATACTTTAAATATCACATTCCTGACTGGATCACCAATCTCACTATACGCATCGATTTTAAATTTTCTCCGTCCAGCAGAATCGTAGAAAATTTAATGAAGTAGGACAAAATATGAGTGTAATAGAGCTTAGAAATACAATTGGCTTCAACCAATAAACATCAGCACTTTAAGGTACGCGCTTCTCCCCGGAATTGAGGACTCCTCCACAGCACCGACTCGCTGCAATGGCGGGGGAAGGGTTATTGGTTAAACCAAGTATCGAAAGTTCTTATGCAAGGTTTCTGCCATGACTTAACGAGTAATCTCTGACAATAACAATGACCCATGGCTTGTATACCTAACGTAACTTATAACTTGCCCTCCTAATGGAAGCTCTCAAGAAACTATCGGTAATCCATCGTACTATCGACTGTGCCCGCAGTTACTTTATTCCAGCGATCGCTTGAGATCGATACAAGCTGGTGAGTTTTGAGTGCTTTAAAAAACACAGTTAGGTGTTTGTTTTTTATTTTAACTTAATTTCTGGTCTGCACGCGCTTTGACATACTAACACAATAAATGGAGTTATTATACGAATGAAGTGCTCTTTGGAATCTTTCAGCGAAACTCAAAGTATATATTTTATTTTATAACACGAATTCTAAAGTAATGTTATATTGTAACAATGTCATCATTAAATTTTAATAGGAGTGAAAATTATATCGTATAATGTATTGAGCTATTTATGATTTACTATATAAATATACTATAGAAATGTTCAAATGCTTCGGTGAAAAAAAATGTCGTGAGGAATCCTGCATACTTTAGAGTTCTCCGTAATGATTTCAAAGCTTTGTGAAGGCTAAGGAACTGCACTCGTTGTGGACGGTCTACGTCGTGAATTATAGCTTACCTTTACCCTTATATTGTAAGAATAGACCAGATCTGGTTGTGAGGATCTTAATTCAATAAAATATACCTTGCAAGTATTAGAATTTATATGAATATTTAGATTTCGAGATAAGGCCCCCCTCTTCCGAAAACAATACTAATACATATTTGAATTCTGTAAAATTTTCAAGATTTAAATTTATGAGTTGAATGTCAATGTAAACATGGTTATTTAAAATTCACCGACGAATTAGTGATCGAAAACAAATAGTCAATTAACACGTCGGTATTGACAACGTATCAACAGCGTTTTAAATTTCTAGCATGTTTATTACACGAGTTGAATGGTACATATACATACTGCCTGAATACATACTCATCTGTCACGTTTCGTCAGTCTCGTTAGCGGTATAAAATAGAGTTTTAAAAACATTTAAACGACTTCAAAAAACAATTCAGAGCGGCAATAACAAGCGAAAAATAATTTAATCACAGATTTCATTCAAATCACAAAATGACATATTATATGTTAAATATTTATTCTATTACATATATATTTATATAATATTTGTCTGAACCTGTTAGATATTCATTTGAGCATGCGGTACTTACGGAAATTTTTGAGGTGTTTGGTGATTATTGTTACCAGTTGCAACATTTTTAATCAGTGTTGAAATATTCTCGTATTATGGTATGGAGTATATATTATGGCGTATATATTATCTACTATTTATACAACTATCACTATTTATCCACCGAACCCATCGTCAGAACCTCGCCGTATTTAAACGACACCAATTCTGTGAAATCCTCTATGCACTAAAAGATCATCATCAAAATACGTTCATAAAAACGGTAATATAGTTGTGTACATGTAAAGAAAACAAATTCATACACATAAACATAGAACTGAAATATTTATTATACTTATTATTTCTTCTTCTTCTTCTTGTAATGTAAAAGTACCTTTTTTAATCATTTCGGCCTTCAGAGAAAATGCAGCTGGCTTCCTGCCATAAAGCAATTTAATTGCTTTGACATGCTTTGACATACTAACAGAATAAATGATATTATATTTAAATAAACACACCGCTCTCACTTTGTAACAATATCCATTAAATTTACTAACTTAGAACAGTATTGCAAAGAAAGAGTATCTAGACAATTCCATTAATAAACTATATGAGAAAACGCTTCTTGTGACAAAGTTTTGCTCGGTTGAAGAAACCCACAACTAATAATTAAAAGTTTAATTTGATGAAATTAATTATATTACATTTATTATTAACGCGATTCAACTTTGGAGTATACTAAATTTATTATTCAGAAATATACGAAATTAATTTAATATCTAAAGATTGAAACTTTATTGTATTACGTTATGAAGTTCATAAAAAATCCGTTGTTCGTTATTTGTAAATTATTAAAACTTTTTGGTTTAGTTTATTAACTCGAAATTTCTGTTCTAGTGTTGTTTGGAATATTTAAATAACTTGTAAATTAATTGAAAGAGTCAAAAAAGTAATGGATAAAAAATATACTATTGTCAGAAACTTCATTCAGAGGTTTACTGCCTTCAAATTAGGAAACCAAAAGTATATACCAATGCTTTGAAATTTACGAGCTGTAATCATGCAGAATTGACGAGATTGAGATAAATAAATTCTCGATTCAGACGTCTGAAATGTATTATATTATTATTCATGTATCTGAGTTCTTTTCACTATAAATGTAAAATTGGATGCATTTGTAAATTGGACGAAGAATTTATATGTCATATTAAAGTTTTACTTTTCACGAAAACTTTTTCTCTTCGTTATATCAGCATCATTTGTATTTGCTTGACCTTTTCAAAGTTCAGTATTTATTTGATAAACCAGTCTGTGTAAAAAATAAATATATTAAACCAATGTGCAGAAGAAAGAGAAACAAGAAACAGAAGTATTATTTTACTAAGCAGTATCCTAATGTTTGTAACATCCATCTTCCGTACAGATGACCCGAATTGGAATCTAATTTTCTTCTCTCTAATTTTCTGTGCCTATTGCTTATTTATTTATTTAATTAGAATTGAGAGTTTTTCAATATTCTTCAAAGTCTGTAGAATTTCAATTTCATTTCGCCAACGCCTTAACCTTCCCATTGTGAAAGAAGATCCAAGCTCAGCGTTGTTGTGATAATTGTGAGTTGTAATTATAAGTTAAACTAAGTTAATATATTCAACAAAAATAATGTGTCAGCTATATAATTTTGAATTAACATATCACATTTGTTTAAATTGTTTTCACTGTTGCAGTCTTATAAATGCATTTTCGATTATATTTGCGCGAATGCCAACTCCATTAACTCGGTGACGCTTTATGAGGATGAATTACGTATATAGTTAGTTATTTTGATTTTTTTTCACCAAACGTAAATTTGTTATATCTCCCAGCGTCCCACTAAAGCTATATTATAGTGAAATGTAAAGAAACATGCGGACAGCACAATAGTAGTGTGAGCAAGCCACTTGTCGTGGGTTGGAAAGAGGTGTTGCTCATAAACAGCTTCTTAACTTTATTAGTTAACTAG
Source organism: Agathymus mariae mariae (assembly GCA_018251895.1). Lineage (NCBI taxonomy): Eukaryota > Metazoa > Arthropoda > Insecta > Lepidoptera > Hesperiidae > Agathymus > Agathymus mariae. The sequence goes on along the minus strand of DWPT01002078.1, from coordinate 901 downwards.
TTAGTTGGTTAGTTAAATACTTGCTACTTTCCTTCGCAAATAACATTAAATGCTTTTTTAATATTTTGATTGCAATCAATATTAGAATGAAGTAGAAGAGGTCAAGTTTATATTGACTTTATTTTATACACAGGTGCCTTCATGATATCTTGCATTTACAAAGCGATAAATAACTACATAATGACGCGGACATCACACAGTCATACAACGGACGTGGAAATTACCAATGCACACATGAAGATCGAAGGAAAGCTTCGCGTCTTTCTTGCTTTTGTGCTTCATTCAATTTTCCTTAATACATAACTTTAGTTGGTTTGCATTAAAATAATTATGCTTTACATAAACGCAAAAATAAGTAATAATAATAGCTAGAGCCCAAAAGGGATTTATCACATACAAAAGACAAATTAACATCATATAAGAATGCTCTACGGTTAATTCTAAAAGCAAGCCCTTTTTAATCCTACTGCACCCGATTGAACTATGTTAATGGATACGTATAAAAATACTATAAAATCCCAGAAGGCGTGGGTGTTTCGTCATCCAGACCGGACATATTCCTTTTTCCAGTCAAATCAAACGTATAGTACTGGTAGAGCATACCGTGCGAGACTAAGAAACTCAACGACCACGCTATAAAAAATATATACTACTACCTAACGAATAATTAGCCAAAAATGGCTATGTAGTTCATTTATATGAAGTGGGGGTGAGAGGTATACAGGAAAAAATTCTCTATAATCTACTTAAAGACCTGGCCTGTCGAGATGTGCAGTAAGTTCCATTTTTTTTAATGGTAATAGCCGACAAACGAGCAGACGAGTCACCTGATGGTAAGTGGTGACCGTCGCCCATGGACATCAGCAAGACCAAAGGTATCACTGATGCGTGTTCGGCCAGG